>JANQDE010000067.1:979012-1000348 GCA_037157785.1 Cephalotes varians
AATTAGACCTTTCTGGTTCTTCTCTCGGATCTTTGAAAATTGCTCAGAGAGAAAAAACTAGAAAAGAAATCATCTGATTGGCGAGTCGCGAGAATGTTTTGTTTTTTTCCCCTCTATAATTCTTTTATAATCCTTCCTGTTCTCTTATCTCTCGAAGAATTTTTTTTCATTTTCTCCAATGTGACAATTCGAGACGACAACTCAGAAATTAAACCCAACTTTAGAGATTTCGCAAAAGAGATACTCTCTTTTCCATCTTTTTATACGTAAGATTTGTAAGATGTATAGACGAAGATTAGAGAAAGTAGCAATTTCTTAATATAGAAATAGGTGAATTAATTAATTAGATGTAGAGATTAAAATTTTCTTTTAGATTAGATAAGTAATTAGGTTTTTATAACCATGTGTAAATAAATGCAATTGCGTTAAACAAATGCAAAATCTTCCTTAATTGTCGTCTCGAATTCACGATTCTTTTTTACAAAAAATATATGGCATGTTTACGAATTTCGAGCAAATTGTGTTTCACTAACGTAGCAAATGATGTAGCAGAGAAATATAAGTCTAAGTTGACTTTACGGATCAGTCCGATTTTATATCGGCCATTAAAAATCGTGCGAAAGGAAGAAATATTGCAAGAGAGTACTTTCGCGATCAACAGAATCAAGAGACACGGCAGTGTCTCGCACCGAGTGTATGCGCAGCGCGAGATAGATATTTACAGTACAAACTTCGCTCGCGCAACTATATTTTTCTTTTGCGAAGTCTCGAATTTATATATCGTCTCTTCTTGCTAAGTTTTGTTACTATATATTACTACATATATATGAATAAGGAGTTACTGAAAACAGCATTGTTTCTACTACGCTACAAATTAACGTAAATGTACAAATTGCTTGTAATCAGGTTTTTCGAAACAAAACACCTCGCGTCCGTCATGAAGAGTACACGTACCTGCTAAACAAAGAATAGTTATAAAACAAACTGTACACGGAAAGAACGATTTTGCTAAAGCCTAAAATTTTGCTGGATACAGATCTGAAAATAATTTGGTTGGACACCATCAAAATAATGGGCAATGCTACAAAAAAATTTGATATTGTAGCCATTTCTAATTATTTTGATAGTTCAAAATTATTTTTTTTGACCTGTATCCTAAAATTTTCGCAAAACCGTTTTTTCCATGTAAGAAGATTAATTTTTGTAATCGACTTATGTCTAATCGAATTAGCTTTAACTTAAACTTAAAATGGGGGCACCATTACTATTATTACTACATTATATGTATATTACAAACATAAGCACGCGAGCCTCACTTTTTTTCACCCACACACAACTTTGATAGATTCAAATGTCAACAAGAGAGCTCTATGAGCTCAGAAATTTATGTTTTCGTATCCTTGTTTTCTTCGCGCGATTCCGGAGTGAGTCTCGCTGTCTATATTTCCCGCGAATATGTACACAGGACATTTCATTTCGCGTTTAAAGGACATCTTCCGACGTGTATCACAAGAAAAAGAGAAATTTTGATTTCGAAAATACAAATAGGATGTTTTTTCAGATTGATGACTAGTTAATGATCTCGCCGCTTTTTTTCAAGATTTTCGAATATGCATCCCAAAACATAGAATCCAAAATGTGAAATGAAATATTTTGTACATGTATGTTTCGCCTACTCTTCGTCGGGTTCCAGACCCATTATTCGCTGGACTTTAATCGGCGATGTTTATTAGAGATTTTATATGGTACGTATTAGGGATCTTAATACGAATTAAAGTAGCGGCTTGATGAAGACGCAGATGTGACCGAGATTTAATATTTTGCCAACTAATTAAATAATACCATGTGTACCTAACGATCGTTTATACGGGAGAGTTTTATACGTACATGTATGAATCCATACATAACTACACATAGTTTCAATAGATATTTGTAAACGTATTTGTACAGTGAGGTTTGAGTAGGTGCGGAATTGCGGAAATGATAAAAAAAGTTGTAACGAAAACAAAGGGTCTTGACGGGAGTGGAATAGAGTGAGAATTAAATAGGAAATAGCGACCAAGTATATTTTATGTAACTTAGATTTTTTATTCAGAGCAAGGAAAGATATTTTTTATTTATCCTCTTTATTTTTATATAAACGACGTCGCTACCGAAAATCATTTCTCGTGGTAATCGAACGAGAGATTTGTAACGGCGATCGAAGTTAGATACTTGTTATGCGAGCCGCTAAAGGTACTTCTGACGCAATAGCAGAGAGGTGAATAAGAAATGTATCAGATTATATAGCTAAGCTTACATAAAAGAAACTAGGAGAAATTGGAATAGATGTTAATTATAATTATACATATATAATTATATTATGTGTACATAATTATATATGTATACAATTATATATATAAAACAGCATACAGGAATTCTGACATTGAACTGCGATATACATATATATTATTATATACAGATAGAATCTCTTATTTTTGCAAGAAAATCAGTTCCAGAAAAGGAAAAAAAGGACAAGACGATATTCATTGATCGTTCATATGTTATGACGAAGAAGGACGATGTCGGTCGCGTTCCGCTCGTTGTTCGCGCTATTGTATTTCTCCGTGACGGCATTGCGTGTTCCTTCGTCGTGACGATGAACGAGCATTACAGAAATTTAGAAACTACTTTAATAGGGAGATCGCTTCGTCCGAACTTCGTTCTCGATGCTTCCAAAAAATTGGTGCTTCGGGTTTCTCGGCGAGGATTGTGTAACGAAAACATCATCGCGCAAAAATATTTTATAATTTTAGAATAACGTTTTTATATAGTGATCTTTTTGTGATTTTGTTAGATGATTATGAATTATTACTGTAAAAAGGAAAAATCTGTGAAAATGTAAGAAAGGAAAGAAAAGATTTTTCGAATTTCTTTTGAATTTTAAGTACGACTATGTTGCGTATGTGTGTATATTATTATGTTGGAACTGTCTGCCCCGTGCTATTATTTGCAAATATTGTTTCACGATTGCTTGCGTAAGTTTAGAATATTGTGCGAGCACAGAGACGAAGCAACGATGCGCTCCGAGTTCATTGTACCTATACCTCGAAGATTGTTAAATTGTATACAAATAAAGGGAAAAACGACTTCATCAATAACAGAGATGAGCTTTTCAATGACAATTTCCTATTTCAAATCCTCGTAATCGTCGCACCGAGTCGCTGCGGCAGCCTAGAAATCAACCTCGTACAACTATAGATACTATAACGTGTACAGATCTTTATATATTATAATAAAGCGGAGTCAAGGCACACTTACAAATTATAAGAATATATATTGTACAATAGATAAAATGAAAAAGAGTAATATTTATACCAGAAGTTAATGGCATGAAAAGAATTACTTTAGGAATAATATTTATACTTATTTACTAATTATATTTGCTATTTGCATAGTAATATAATGCTATGCAAATAGTAAATATAACTAGCATTAGCACTAATTATATTTACTATTTGCATATATATGTATATATACATATACATATATATATTTATAAATACATATATATGTGTACATACAATAATCTTAAAATAGGCAAATTAGCCTCCCCGCGTCTCTTTTTTATACGAGAATCGAATGTAGAAAGAACTTGTCTGTATATTTCTGTCTCTGTAAACATTTTTCTTTTGTTAATTTTGAAAAACATTGAGGACAGAGTGTAATTCTTTTTGTGTTGTACTTAAAAATATCCAAAAACAGGCTCGTCCTGCCTGGCAAATCGCGACGAATGATTACAAGCACGATTGAGCGAAGTGTTCCAAATGACTAACAAACAAAAAATTGCTATGGTTGGACGAACCCGTCGATTAAACCTCTCGATATTGTATAACAGTTAAGTTGTTAATTAAACTTGTAATGAGAACGATATTTGCACTGCATATGCAGATTTTGTTATTAGAATAGTAGATAACGATTATAAATGTTTATTTTTTTTTTAAGGGTCAGACAAGTTCCTTGACATATTTTCATTACTATAAATACAGTGTATAATTTAATTTTATCGTGTTTTTTCTTCCCCTCTTCATCGTACCTGTCCCGCTTCCTGCCATAAAGCCATTTATTCAATCAATATCTATCACTGAAAGGTATCACTGAAAAATCTATTAGAGAAGAGATGAATTTTGGGATCGAACCTAAGACCCAACAAATAAGAGCCGCGCTTTCACGTGGAACAATATCTCATCCCATAAGACTATTTACTTACTGTARTATTATATTTTTTAAAGGATAAAAATATTGCCAAAGGAATTATTTCACTTTATCGACAGTGAGTCGATAATTTGCAGACGCGAAAAAGCATGCACTTAATGCAATGCACTTAAAAGTTTTAATTCTTAAAAAAGTCGTAACTTGAAAATCTTTGGTAGATAGATATCTTTGAACATTATAGATAGTTTGAAAATAGTATAAAAGTATAGAAAATAATAAGTATATTCATATATATACGTATTTTTTACGTTAGAAAAATGGAAGATGAACGCGAAAGTGAGAATTTTTCAAGAAAAATACACACGCATGTGCGCGCGCGCGCACACACACACACACACAAAACGCTTTACATATTTCACACATTACAACAATCGCATTGCGTGGAACGTACACGTGTAATAAACGCACAGCTTTGTTCGCACGTAGTCCAAATTCAAGTTATAAATAGAATAATGTTGGCGGCAGAGAGAAGTAGAGCCTAAAACAGCGGTGAAACATTAGCGATCGATAGTCCCATCGATAGGAATGAAGTACGTGAGAAAGGACAAGATACTTGTATAGATAAGGAATCGGAGCGTACTAATAATATAGTGACATATATACCAACACGCGTACGTATACGCAAGATATATATATAATACACAACACACAACCGCATATAATTGAAATAGAAACTATTATTAATTTAACGACACGAGATCTTTTTAATCGCTACCCAAGTTTAAAATACAGAGTCTTTTATTCGATAGTCAAATATCTGGAAATCGGAGGATTTAAAAACAAATTTTTCAAATCAAAGTTGTATAGGCTAAATAGGGACAAATAGTGATCAAATCAATTTAGAAGTACACATACGAAATGTAATAATATATACAACGTAACAATACTACAAACTTCTAATACACATGACATATAATATACTAGATAGTTAACTAGTTCCTTTGTTGTCAAAAAACATGTGCAGAATGAGATATTTCACGTATTTTTATGTGGACGAGAGCTAATAAGAGCCTCAAAGAGAAGTTGATTACCTGACCTTGTTGGTGTCTTTCTCTCTTACTTGAGTTTTTTTAAATTAAATCTAACAGTGCCGTATTTTGCATTTCACCGCTTACATAGACAATACTTGTACAAAAGAGCCCTTCTCTGTCTACAGGACGTAAAATTGAGTTTGTACAAAAGTGATTTGTAGATAAATGATGAAATCAAAGTGTGTAATAGTGAAGTCTTTTTTATTGACATTTTAAGTTTCACGTATTTAAATAATAAATATTCGCTTAAATATTATGTATAATATAAGGTATCTACACAGGCAGTGTAATGATGCCAAGATGTCCGGAGTCTCTGCCGTTATAAAAAATTTGTTGTAGAGCTAGAATGTTGTAGAATGTCGTAGAACATTTTTTACAATTAGTAACGAGTTCTTAACTGCATAAACTAAAGAAAATGAAAAATAATAATTTTTTACTAAATGACAGCGTTAAAGAAACAAGTTATTTTTTCGCTGAAATTTCTGTTTTCTCGTTGTAAATTAAAAAAACTATTCAAGTTATCATAAAATCCTTAGTTCGTGCAGTAGTGACATTTAATGTGACATTTGAAGCGACATTAAATTCAAACATGCATATCAAATTTTAAGTCAATTGGATTATTAAATGAGAGTTTTGTACAACGGCGACTTCAAATATAAACTTTCGAGAAAAACACGTTAAAATTTGATGGCATATTCAAAGCTAGAAAAAAAAATTCATTTTCTACCTTCAATCAGCTATCCATGGACCAAACATCCTTCTTGTTCTTCGTGGTACTGAGATTTTTTAATTTGTCTTCTTTCACGTGCTAATACCTTACGGCTCCAATTTAAGCTTAAACGCGCTTTGTGCATCGCTCACTTTGATCGTAAATAACTTTAACTACGATCAGAATCTGATAAAAATCTTTTGAGATCTTATTCTACACACTTTGATGTATCGATTTATGAAAGAAAAAACAAATCGATTTTTTTGAAAATTCTAGACCGAGAAAGACCCTTAACATAATATTCTGCATACTTGGGACTATCAAATTATGCAAAAAAAAAAAAAATTGTTTTGATTTTTTTATTCTAACAAGGTAGAATGGACTCTTAATTTTGTATAATTCATACTCATTGTAAACGTGACATGGACGTGTAATAATTTGCAGCATAGAGCACAGCTCGATCACACTTTATCAATACAGTATCATTTAATTTAATTTCTTTTCTTTAGTTTCCTTTCTTCTCTTTATCTCTCTTCCATTTTTCACTTTACAGTAAAACCATTTTTTCAATTACTAAAAGGTTATGAAAAACCATTTTAGGAGAAATTATGTGAGAAATATGTGGGAACTTCGAACTCGGGGGATCGAATCTGAGATCCCAACAAATAAGAGTCAATTGCTCATGCGGAACTACTTTTCATCCCGAAAGATCATTTATTTATTGTAGAAATTTATTTATTGTAGATTATAACTTTTAAAGAATAATAATATTATCAAAAGAATATCTCTATCAGCATCAATATAACTTGGAGCAGCTATATGTACTTTAAAAAATTTACAGTTTGTAATTATTAATATTATTAATAAATCTTCTTAATATTATTCATAAATCTTTTAAATAATATTAATAAATTGAAATTTTCAGTATATTTTTGAACATCATATATATATATATATATATTATAGTTTGAAAATTATGTATAAAATTATGTGTAAAATTATGTAAAATGAAACATAGCGCACGCAGGATTACTTTGAATCTCAATATATATTTAAAATGTGACGATTTATCATTCAACCTGCACCATGCTTTATCGCGCTGCGTTACATTGTGTTACGTTCATACACTATGAGCCGCGATGCGTTGTGTTACATCGCATACAAATTTACATGCCACTCGCGCTTATATTGACGCATTACGTTAAACAATAAAAATTGAAACGCCAATGTTCACTTTACCTTACACGCTATCCACGTTGCATTGCATTACACGCGTGTTGCATTCGCATCACATTTTCTGTTATGTCGGCGTTACGTCGACATTCCGCCTCGTACCGAGCTTGTGCCTAGCGTTGGATTACGTCGGGGTTGCATTACACGCTGGCGGTGATTGTGTTCGCGTTACTGTTGTTAAGTCGCGTTCTTATCAATTACCAATTTAGCGCGAGGGTTGCGTCGTAAACTTCTTGCGTGGGCGTTTATGCAATATTGTAGAGGACCATTAATCTTCTTAGTCACGAGTATACGTCCGACTTTTCTTCTTAAATTGCCGAATCAAATTTGTTTATGCCACGTAATTATATGTATATTATGTCCGTTGTAGAGCGGACGAGATACATGCAAAAATTATGCGACAATCATTATAATAATTCAATTGTCGTCATTGTTGTAGAGAATACAATAATGCAGCACGGAAAAGTTTGGTTCATCGAGATGTTTAATTATCTGTCATCGATTGTGAATATTTCCGCGTAAATGTTTCGTTACATTGTTTATTATTACAACGTACTGTCTGCTTTACTACTATGCTTTACAAATATACTTTACTTAAATAGACATACAAACTTTTGTAAAATCTAAATTTTGTATGGCACTCCTGGTTTTTGTGCCAAAAAATATTGAATGCGCCATTAGAGGAGTTGAATGTCGAAGTTTTAAAGTTTACTTTTATCAAAAGTGATCATTTCAGTTAGCAAATGCAAATCGATAAAGAAACGTTTACATCAATGTTATATTATAATTTTTAATATATTTCTAATTATATATAAAGACAGTTAATTTTATATATACAAAAACTGTTTGGAAGAAAGGATCAATTAGTTGATGACACATTTTGATAAATTTTTACGTATAAATAATGTATTAAATAATATTTTAAATAAATTTTATTTATTTTATTATTTGCAATTAGTAACGAGAGTTAACGGAAAAATATTACCACAATGCTCCTTTGTCGATAGGCTTCACATATGATTTGTCAGTGTTTAATTAACGCAGCCGTTTAATGGATTGAAAACAGTTGCGTCATACAGCGCAAATACTGCCCTGCATTTGAATAGTTTACGTCTCACACAATGATGGGTATTCATTATATATTATACATGTAATGAGTATTCATTACATGTTATATATAAAATTTTTTGCATCGCGACATTGTTCAGATGAAGCTTAATAAAGCGATTAAAATTATTTTATTATTAAGGGTTACATATAAAATAATTATTTGTAACATAAAATTATAAAGGAAAATATATTAAAAAGTTAATAAAAGATTAAACGATGAGAATTATGTTTAAAAAGCGGCATTAATTTAAGACGATTAAGAGATTGGAATGAAATTAATTGCTCGCTATGAAAATATTTTTGCATTGTTAGTAATTTCTTTATATCTATCGCCATCATTTTAAATATTATATGAATGGTCATCCGAGGATCGTATTGGTGAGGTGAAAAAAATTCATATCCATAACACAGTGACATTATTTACGCTGGTGTACGAAGACTTTATTACACACTTGTTATTCATCGGTTAAAGGAAATGACTATTTATTATTGGCGCCATTGATATTTCCGTGAGTCTAGCAAAATGTAAGGTTTGAATGGTGCAATCATTTAACTCGGGAATGACGTTCATTGCAGTCGACACATGTGTCGAGATGCGCACACATATATTGCAGCATATACGAATGTATTCAGTTGTTTGCATCATTTTGCACGTGATTCCGCCTTTGGTTGGATTCAAATGTAATCATACGTGTATAGAATGATAAATACCGCCCCGTTTAGATTTATTACGAATAATGAGGAGAATTCTCACGTCTATGCCAGCAGAATGCAAATTTCCATATCACAATGTGAATGATACATTTCATCAATACAATATCGATTTTTGAAAATGTTAGTAACAACAGTTTCTTAAACTTTTAATATAATTTAAATGTTGCATGTATATGTAGATAATAAAAATCTTATCCGCGTTTTATTTAGATAGATTCTTTCAAACAAAAATTTTATTTACGATTAAATATTAAAAAAATATTTAGATATAAATTTTGAATTTAAAAGATTAGACGCTTCGATGAAACTTTTCTTAAGGAAAAAATCTAAAAATTTGTTGAAAAAAATTCGAAAAAGCAATGTACACAATACGTATTATATACGTATTATCTTATATATAGTATAAATAAATAGTTTAGTATCGCAGATGTTGATACTGAAATAGTTCACGTCGAAAGCCAAATTGGAGAAGAAGTAATGCCAGTTGTTATATTTAGAATTTCATTAACTTAGGTCATGTCATATCGAATTTCAAAGGCGATGAGATTGGAATAATGGAGAATGGCAGTCTATTAGAAATGCACTACCGTATCGCGTGTATATACCAGGTGTTACAAATACCTTAATACACGAAGTCGCATCAGTCTTCGGATCATGTTTTGAGCGCAATTTGCATAGCAGGTTCGCGACGGTCTCACAGAATTTGTTCATTACCGTATAATTGCCGTAAATATTATTTAACATATCAATAATATTTGTCACGCAGAACTCGGTTTTATTTTATCAATATAGTTCCCATATTATCGCAGAATGCTTCTCGAGATTTAATTGTTTATTGCGTCACGGACAGATGCTATTTGCAGAAATCGTTGCGTCATCGTAACGTGTCTATTACGAAGAGTTGTATATGGGTAATTCGAATAAAATAGATATGCGAAAAATTTACGTAAGCTTTGGACTTATTGTTTCAATATAGTTAGAGGAATTGGACACAAAGGTTTTTACAAGATTTTTTGCATATATTATTAAAATATCTTCCATATAAAATTTTGTCCAACAAGTAAGATAAATTATATTCCTTAGAAGTTGCGTTTTTATTTCTCTAAATTGATTAGTGAAGTTGACAATTTCATGAGATACCAATTATATAAGAAACTAATATGCGTGACATCTTTTTTTAAATTTCTTTATAGAATTTATCAAAATCCAACAAAATCTTGAAAATATTTTCAAGGTTTTCCATAAAAACGTATAAGAGACACATAAATAATTTATAAAAGACATAATTTTTTGAAGCATATGTATGACTATTAACATTACCGACTACATATGTATTGATTAGGATGCATATGGAATACTTGAAACGCAAACCTATACTGAATACGCAATAAACGAAGAGAAGAAACGCAATAAAATTTTTTGCGTGTTTTAAGACGCTGGTAACATTCATTAATTTGTGATATTATTATTATTATTATTATTCTAGTTTCAGTTTTTGATTGCGTTTCAAATCCGATAATAATCGACACGCAGTTTATGAAAAAAATGTATTACATAAGAAATATTAAGCATTAAAATCCAGCCTCGACCGTAAATGGCCTATGCTATTAATTTGATTTATCATTAAAATGATCCATTTTAACTTGTTGTCATTCATTCTGATATTTTGTCGATTTTTAATTTTCGCAATTAAAAATCACGAATTTCTCAAAAATTTGAAAAATTTTTAGATAATGCTTCTTAATGATAAACCAAGAGATAGCATCGCTTTGTTTATTGATATTTTTATCGATTTTCATGAGTTGAAATTTTTACGTAAAATAAATTATAGAACAGGCATTTTAAAAACACATCAGACATATTTCCGATAGTTTCACAAAACATCTTCAATATTTTAAGTCTTTAGACTTAACTTCACTTTTTGAGATGTTACAGTATTGTCTGACAGGACTACTTTTTAATATCCATGATTATAATTATAATTTAATATATAAAATTATAAACAAAACACGAAGTTACAAATAAATTATAAATATACAAAGTTACAAGTAAAGTTATAAGTAGGGTTGGGTAGTGTCTGGTTAAAAAGATAAAAGTTAAGTTAAAAAGTTAAATAATTTTAACTTAACTTATTGTTAGTTATATTTTAGACTCTTAATTTTTAACTTAATTTAGTTACGTTTTATTGGTAACTATTAACCTTTGATTTTACTTTCTTGAAGTTAACCACACCATAAGTAAAATATGTGAGACGCCGCGCACCTGCTTACAAGTAATCAGTGATAATTTTCGAACCACAGCAATTTTCTTCCATCGCTCACGCACACAGAATGTGCGTTCGGTCTATTCATGTGACAATATGTGACAATATGTGACGGTTGGATATATCGAGCGTTTCTGTGTGCGTGAGTGGTGAGGGAAAATCGCTGTGATGTCCGGACTCGAAAATGCTTCACTGCAATAGTCGATCTGGCTGCGTTCCGATATTCACTGCCAGTATTGAAAATCTATAGCATACGTTATGTAAAAAAAAAAAAATTTCGATAAAAATTTCGAAATGGCTCTATTACTTAAATTTAATAAGTATATATAAACAAAAAAAAATATATAAAGTATGTTTCTAAAGTATATTTATTTCCGTTATTTGTAAGACTGAAGCCCCGAAATAAAACAAATTTAACTTTTAACTTTTCAATTACTTTTTTTTATTAACTTAACTTTTAATTCTATCAATTATATTATTTGTTAACTTTTTTAACTAAGTTAAATTTTTGAGGCTGTTAACTTTAACTTAATTTAACTTAATTTACTTAAAAAAAAAGTTAACTCACCCCTAGTTATAAATAATAATTTCAGATCGCCTAAGGCGATCTTACGCACGCAGCACGGACGAGACGGCTCAAGGGAAGTAACCTTATCATCTCGCTTTTCACTGTTTTGAAATCTAGCGCGCGATTTGCGTGCCGCCGTTTCACCGCGACTGCGCGACGGATCGTGCGCGACGTTCGTGGTAAGCAGAGCACGGCGCATGCGTCCAGTACCGCGCTCACGATGGTCGATCGCAACGAGGTGACGATGTCGCGTGTGCCAATTTTGGTGATCCTGGGCGCCACCGGGTCCGGAAAATCGCGACTGGGCATCGAGCTGGCGCGCCGCTTCGCCGGGGAGATCATCTCCGCTGACAGTATGCAGGTGAGCGCGGCATCACGCCCGATCTACGACGCGACAGTCCAGCGACGAGGTTAGGTAGACCGCGGCACGACTTTCAAACTTGTTTCACCGTCCGCGAGGAAACTCGCGGGAGGCGGAGATCGGGAAAGTGCCGTTTTCCTGGGAAAATATCGATCCGAATAATTTGCGCCAGATTTTCGGAGCAAACGGGGAAGGAAGGTATTCTCAATTGAACGTAATCGTGTGCGCGACGACCGCGTGGCGGAAATGCTGTAATATAAGAACGAGCGCGCGGTAATCGCGATAAAAATGAATAGTGCGATCAATAGCATTCTCGAGTGTCGAGAACGCGGAAAACTCGTGGACATCCATGAAAGCACAATTTTCTAAGAATGTTTATGATAATAGTAGTAATAAAAATAACAATAATAATAACAACAATAATAATAATTTTATTTTGTTGTACAGTGATAACACAGTGAAAACATTTTAAAAATTAATTATATTAAAAATTATACAGCAATATAATATACAATGAGACAACATTGTTGCGAAATTATATTTTTGACATTTTTTGTTTAAAAATCGAGGAATAATCGAAGATTAGATTAATTGATATTTTTGGGATGCAGTCAAAGACTCACTACAATGCTTYRAAGCATTTGATTGATCAATCAGAAGAATTTTACCAATTGACCAATATATCAAAGAATGCTGCAAAGCATTGACCGTATCCTCGATTAAATCAATCACTGTGAAATCCTCACAAATATCAATTTTAGCTTTTTCTAATTATTTTCCGTTGCGTTTTCGTTTATCGAAATCGCGACGCGTCACGAAATGTTTGCACGCCCGCAAGTGAAATCTGCCTATAATGACGGCATTTAAATTCACCTGCTCGTAATGCTGACTTTTAAATCCGTCTAACGAGCCATTTAGTTAAAGCGATTCAATGTGCGAGGAAAAAACAGCGCTTCTTTTTTCCTCTCACTTTCTCTCTCTTTTTCTTTCTTTCTCTTTCTCTGTTACGAACACGCGGTTCGACGTTAGTGTTACGTTAAGCGATGATATAGCGATGATAACGCGCGCGTGTGAAAACTGCTTCTAAGCGATGTTTGTATTACATATTTCCCTAGAATTATAGCATCTATCAATTTCGCAACGATGTTATTGTTATCGCTCTCGTAATCGGTTATCGCTGCCGTCTTCGTCATCTTCGATACGACGACCAAGTGTCCCCCTTTCCTCTCTCTCTCTCTCTCTTTCTCTCTCTCTCTTTCTGCAAGGACATGGGTCACAGGTCTGCTACGCACGCTCGTGGCCCATAAATTAGCCGGTTTAATTGTCGCGCACGTCGTAGACGCGTCCGGTAATCTAATCTCATACGGCCTTGACACGAGGATCAACCGCGGTGCGATCGTGTCGCGATGTAAATCGAATTCCGTCTTTCCGGCGGGACCGACGGAGAAACCCGTTGACTTCCGGTCGGACAAACTTCCGGCGAATTAATATCGCTTTTGTCGGGTGATCAAAGGTCAGTCTTTTTTATACTTTCCAAACAAATTGGCTTTCTCTTCTTTTTTTTGTTGAAGACTTTTTTCCTGTTGAAGGACATTAACATTTCTTCTTTGCTTCTCACGCTAGCACTTTTGATACGTTTCAAAAATTTGAAGCTAGTTCTCTTTCATTTCTAATAGAAACTTTACATCAATAATACTGACAGTATTATTATATACTATTTATATATTAAATACTAATAATATCATTGATCGTGTGTAGTTAATATTAATGAATTGTAAAATATCGTTTGTGATTCAGATTTTTTGATTCTCGAGCATCAATATTATTTTATATAGATGTTCTCTGAAATATTTTTGTTGACTGTCAGTAGAGGAAGATTGCCGATGCTATCATATTATTTTTTGTTTTTGGTCCACGTTTCTTAAATAAAAACTAAAAATAAAATACTAGAAATCTAAATATAAACTAGAAAATGTTTTCTACCAAACATAACAGTTTTTTTATGTTTCGAATTTTACAATAATTAACTTTTTCGTAAAATAAGTAAAAAAAGAGCGTCTAATAAAATAAACCCCAAAACTGACATAATACGGAGTAATGCTACATATTCCTATTTTCTTTTTTTAAAGAGGAATCACGTGTACAAAATACCTATAAGTTTAATGTATATTTATAGAATTCTTTCGATGTAAAACATTTTGTATTGATTTATACTTTATGCTCGTAAGACGCAAACATATAGCGACATTATATAAAGAATAGATTTCTAGCTTTATCTTAATATGAATTATAAGTTTTTATTTCATCAAAATAGATTAACAAATGGGCTTATATTATAAACAAATAGAAATATGAATGTAAAGTTTCTTTCTATGTGTAAGATAACGAAACGAGGAGAATGCAGATAGAATTATTCTTACAAGAATTCACATGGAAATTATTATATAAAATTGAATTTTTTCGAAGAAAACAATATATAGTGACACTTTACATATATTTTAGGTGTATAGTACTTTTGAATGATCCTTGCTTCTGATCGACTTGAAATTTTACACATAAGTTGTTTTCGATGTATATCGATGAGGAATAAAGTGCGCGTGGTTCCGATTTCGGGAAATGAAAAAAAATTTTTATATAAAATAACATTTGTCGATTAAAATCGATTTTATACGATATATACAACACATTATATGTAATATATATGTTTAATTCAATGTGAGGAATTCGAAGCAATCGATCAATGGAGATAGACTTCGTTTCGCGTGGAAAGTTGTAATTGTTGTAAAGCTTCCAACTTTCCACGCGAAGCGAGGTTTCACGTGGGTTTACAACTTTCCATGCAAAGCGAGGTTCAATTTAAAATATTAGTTTGGTTAGGTTATATCTTTTGAAGGTGGAGCTCTCCTGTAAGGAGGGGCGGAATTCACTGCATCCACGCATGTATTTTGCGACGCTAAACGAGGTTTCGTATGGGTTTGCAACTTCCCACGCGAAATGACGTTCTACGTGGACAACTTTCCACGCAAAGATTCAACATAAACCTATGTATCTAATTTTTTAGTATTGGAGCCCCCTGTAGGGGGGAATGGAACCTACTGCGACCACGCATTTTACAACGCGAAGTTTCACATGGGTTTATAACTTACTACGTATTATAGCGAGATTTTAATCGATATGTGCTATATAAAAATTTTTTTTAATTTTCCGAAGTTGGGACCACATGCACTTTATTCCTCATATCAAATAGAATTTATTTGTAAAATTTCAAAAAAGATCAATCGGCAGTAGAAATCATCCGGAAGTAGAGTAAAGCGAATATGGAATATCAATTTTTAAATTAATATTACTCCGATACAAATGCATTAAGACTTCTAATAAACGTAGAACTTTTAAGCAATATGTTAGCTATAACATCCAATAAATGAAAGTCTCCGAAATTTAAGTCCAACTTCAATATTTACAAAAAAGTAAAAAGTGAGAAAATGAGGGGCGTAAAAAAAAGGGATATAATAAGGAATACTAGTCAAATATGAGGAACAATAATAAGTAACATAAAAAGTGCAAATTAATTTTTTTATGTAAATTGAAATCGAAACTGTTAAAAATCATACGTTTATTGTACAATGTAGCACATAAATAAAATTACATTATGAATATGAACAATAAAATCAAATCCTAAATCGTTAAATTATTAAAATAAACATTAACATCAAAAATATTCTTTATTATTTATAAAAAGAACAAAAACATTATATTCTCTACTCTTTATTCCATAATAATTGAATTATTTCATATTACCAACACGTCTTAATATGACACATAAACTCTTCCCATTTCAATAAAGAGTTACAAATCGCAATTAAACGGCATAATATTATTCATGCAACATTATTAAAAGCGTCTATGTCCTATAAACATTAAATAATTTACATTCAGCTTGTAAGAATACTTTTTAAGATAGTGCTATCACATTTTCAGACGCAACAAAAACAAATAAATGCTTATATGAGAGAAATTCGTTGTCGCATCGAGTTTATTATTTAATATGGCACGTTTGACAACAATTACAACAACTTCCAGTGATTGCCACTAGAATGCAACGCTTTATTTAAAAAATAAACCCCTATTCCATATTAGTAATCTATTCCATATTCGCTGCCTTTACTCTATATCCAATATTTTCATAACACGAATGAATATTCACTTTTAATTGGAAAAATTATTTGACATGAGAAGAGCTAATTTATGTAGATTGTTATTCTGTCTTATATTTTGTCAGTTTTTAACTTTCAGAGAGCGGAAGGTCTATTTTAAAAATCTTACAGTTTTTCCTTGACTAAAATTTATCACTTCATTAAATTCCTTGTCTCAAAATATGGCAGTTTCAGCATCTCTACAGTGACGGCGATTAAATTATGCGAATGCGCCGTTCTCTAGGTTAAATATCGGTATTCTGAAGAAATCGATAAAATTCAGTTAGGTAATGAAAAAGAAATTAGAAAGCGAAGTATTTTGAATAAGAAGTTAACTTGTTTCTAAGATTTAATTTGAGCGATGTTGTAAGAAGCTGATTTTAAGCGCTTAAATTGAAATTTACTTCGAACCATCTACAAGTATTACAGCTGACACATAGCAGTCATTTTTTTAACACGGTACGAAGTTCTCAAAGTAAATGTCTGCAGTTTCTCATTTTCCTGAACTTTTACATGTGTTCTCTAGTTTCTTAGCACAATAAAGGAACAGTTGGAGAAAAACGATTTTTGTGCTAATGGAAAATTTTCTAAGAAGATCATTTCGGGATACAGATCTTCTCTTTCGACTGCATCTTTAATTTTTAAATCTCACAGCAATTTGATTTTGATACTCGAGATCATCGTCGCCTTTCCCATCGCTATTTGGCACAAGGAAGAGGTGTAGTCGGCGGTTTCCCACTTTTTGCGCGCACGTGTCCGTTTATTTCGATAGCTTTTTCACACGGAGCGTATCAGCTCCAATTTCATTTCCTGCTCGCCGCCACGCGTAACTTCATTCGTGTGCATGAATCACGTGCTCCCTGTTGATCACGTCGCGACGCCCACACACACGCATACCGTAGAAAAAAAACGAGATATCCGTGAATTTCCGTCCTCGCAGACCATCTCAATTCGCGCTGAACATCAAACGGCGCGGTCTCGCTCGGGAAATCTCGATCAGTGCCGGGATTGTTCACGCCTCGCAAAGATCGAATCCTCCAGGGACTATCTCGCACCAGCCCACTATCGTTCAGAGATGCTTTTTATCTTTAAGTCCAGCTTCACGCGTCAGAGATACTCATCGAGTTTTTGCTCAGGAAAGTTCGAGTGTTCTAAATTGGTTGAAACATCTGTTTTGAAAATCTGATGTATTAAATATTAGATCATTCTGTGAATAAAGATTTAATTATAATTTGCGACAATTTTTTCAATTTTGCTTTTTTTGCTATTAAAGATGCTATGTAATATTGAAAAGAAAACACGGAAAGAACGATTTTGAAATTCTCGATTCTCTAAAAATTTAGCTAGATCTGAAAATAATTTTATTGGTGGCAATGAGAGATAAGAAGGTCAACAAACGAGCATCGAATAGTTGTTATATAAGGTTAAAAGTTCTCTGGACTATCAACTAGTACCATGGATTTAACTCATTTTCGCCATCGAACGAAGAATAGTTTTTTTATTATTGGTTGCTTAATTTTATTATATGACGTCACTCAAGTATAATATTCGGTAACCGGATCATCTTATATTGTTTTATGACTATTATCACATTTCGCTTATGTCAAACTTGCGTTCGCGGCATTATCCACAGTGACTTTGTAATGTGTCTAATGCAATATCTCTTTTTTTTTCTTTTTTATTCTCTTTTTATATTTATACTTATTATATTTTACTGAAGAAGATTATATTTTACTGCGAAGTCGAAACGTCTTTGTGTTTAATTTGTCTTTAAATTTTCTTTCATTGTTTATATTAATAAACTTTTGATCTTATATAACAACTATTCGATGCTCGTTTATTGGTCTTCTTATCTCTCATTGCTGTGCATAATACGAGCCGTATCTAATTTTATTTATTTATTTAATTTTATTGGACTGTTAAAATAATTATAGAAACTCAAGCATGATAAATAATGCTGTAAAAAGTTTTGACATTTTACTAATTAGATTGAGCATTTTACATAATTATTTTAATGGTCTAACAAAATTATTTTTAAATCTGTATCTAGCTAAATTTTTAGATACTTCAGCAAAATTGTTTTTTCGTGTATGTATTGAATTGAATAGTTGAGAAATATGATAAGTAGAAAAAATTTTAAATGAAATTTTGATTAGAGATTTCATTATTCTTATGTCTTTTTCTCAAGTCAAATTCTCTCAAAATAATTTTCTTCTAAAAAAAATTGAATTTTCTTATCTGCTTTTAATTATTTTTTAAAAATAGCCTATTTTTAAAAAATAGCAGGGAATTAAAAATAGATTTATACCTGTGCTACACCGCACAGGTATAAATTATGTTGAAGAGAAATCGATTTATTGATTAAAATACCATTCTATTTTTGGCTATTTTCGACAAGACCTGCTTATTAAATAAACATTTTGTTTATCTGGAATATATATCGTCTAGAAACCTAATTTGCTTAGAAACTAGCCAGACGGAAGAATATGCACCGAAAGTAATTCTTTCAGTCAATGGGTCGATTTCTGAAATAATCAGCGTGTAGAATTTTAATTTTTCCATTAAGAAGGCGTGCTGGAATTTGGCCGGAACTGTGCGATTCTCTTATGAGTATCCATTAAGATGATCCGCTGTATTTTTGATGAGCGAATGAAGAGCCGCAAAGTTTCCGATAGTTCATAAGAATTTCACGATATTTTATTGGAATCCATCCTTCAGCTATTCTGAAGATCAAAAATAATAATATCAAATTATAGATAAAAAAAAGAAGAAAAATTTCTATAAAGATTGTAGTTTATAGAAATATCTTCGCTTAAGGATTTTTTAGCTGTGCAATACCAGCCAGAAGTTATCAAAATTTAAGTGACAAAAAAGTGACAAAAATTGAGAAAATATCGAAAAACGACAAATATGCTCAACTGTGAAAAAACAAAATAAATAATTTGATTTATGATAGCTTATGTAGTGAAATGATCATATTTTGCTGCAGTTTTATGTAAATAACTTTTAAATGAGTAAATGGTCCAAATGAACTTTTATACGAATATTTATTAGAGTTTTATTGGTAGCCTATATAAAAAAAGACATGTTAAATCTATACTCGAATGTATCGAAAGTCTTGAAATTAATTTGCCGCTTTTCCGCGACACTGGTTCTCTCGCAGCGTTTATTTTGGTAATTTAAGTAACTATATTAAAAAATAAAAACTAAAAAGCTAAATAGCATGCGCGAAGCGCACTGTGATGTCTAGTATATAAAAAAATGATTTACTTCGTAACATACATAAGAATCAATGCAAACAAAACAATCAAATAACTTTTAAACCAATAAGAGAATTGTGCTTAAATTTTAGATACTCGGACATAATAATAGAATAATCTACTCTCTAAATAAGAATCAGTGTATTATTCACTGATTTGCAGTGCTATACTTATAACTGTGATTATTAGTGAATATTCACTGTTTCTCAGCGATTTTGATTAAAAGGGGAATACTTTCACTAATCAGAATCAGTGTATTATCACTGAAAGACAGTGCATATATCACTGATTGATATAGTTATAAGTATAGCACTGAAATCAGTGAAATTTCACTGATTTCGATTTAGAGAGTATGAAATTATTGGTAACGTTTTGATACATACATCCTTAAGAAAAAGATATTCTAATTTGAATATAAAGTAGTAGCTGTTCTAAAATTAGCATTATGCGATAATCGCGTAACTAATTTTGCACTGCAGTGTAAGACTAGATTAATTACGAACTGTAATTACATAGAAACGCGTAATTATCTTATTTCGCGCACGAATGCTCTCGTTCCTTTTAGCAATGCTACACGCGTTTTGATACTGTACATATCGTTATACGTACATATTACATGTATTGATATCGCGCATGTAACTGCGAATTATGTAGGCTACAACTTGAAACATTTACCAGTACACTTGATACACGGTTTGAGAAAGTGAACGTTTAGGCGAAACCTTTCATCAGGAATGGAATACGCCGGGGGAATATACTGGCGTTCGGGCAGCATGAAAGCGGCATGAAAGTATAATTAGTTTATAATTCTGTGTAACGAACTGCGCGGCCGAAAGGGTAATTGCGCGCGATTACAAATTTAACGCGAAGATTCGTCTCACAACGCGTTCCGTCCGCGTTTCACGCGAGATTACGTAAACTTCGACGGCGATTGCCATTGTGATAAAGTTTGTTTTGCACAGCGAAATGTAAAGACCCCTATTAAGGGGTCTTTACATTTCGCTGTGCAAAACAAACTTTACCCTGGACCCTCCACCATCAAAAATCAAGTTCGCAGTAGGTCAAAAATTTAGTGCTATTTAGTATCATAGTCCGAATTTCGATGCTCGAATTGTTTAGTAGGAAATTATTTAAAAAATGGGGAGTTTAGCTTAATGGCAAGCTAGACCCTCCTATATCAGAAAAATATATATCAGTCACATAAAAGAAACAAATGTACTAGAATTTTATTGCTAATTTGATGTTCTGAAATAACGCAAAAAAATATAATTTCAAAATACATCATTATTTAATAAATATCACTATGTTCAGCACTGCACCGCCAAGTCCGACACATACGCTTACAGAGTTTGTTGCTCGCATGTATTCAGATCTATAATAATTTAAATTAAACATAGAAAAATATTAAGATTAAAATTTGTTTACTAATTGTAACAATAATTAACTAAGTTCCAACCGATACCATACCGAATACTAAGTTCCGTTAACCGATCGTCAAAGAATTTAATGCTCGTAAGATTATGATACTATTTATTCTATCTATCTGTACTTTGTTCTTTTTATATACAGAATTATATATGTGCGCTCCCCGCACACACACACACACACACACACACGCACGCACGCACGCACGCACGCAC
>JANQDE010000067.1:1000607-1064997 GCA_037157785.1 Cephalotes varians
TCTATTATATACAAAATAATCAAATATATATGTAGTTCACGCCTCTGTACGGTCATTGCACGAACGCTTAAACATATCTAAAATGAGTTTTTAAAAAATTACTGATCATTTTGCATATTATATAAACAATATCTTATTTATAAGATGTCAAATAGAGAAATTATATATTTAAATAAAAAAATAAAAGATGATTTTATAATTATTATTTAATTAATTAATTGCTTATACAATTAATTAATGTCGTTATATAAAAAAAAAATTGAGTTAAATTTTTATAATGGATTTGTAAAATAGTAATTCAGCGTTCTTCATCGAGAATACTTTTAATTATGTATGTTACTACAGTTTCTTTCTGTCTTGTTCAGATAATTATAATTTAATTACGTAATAACAGCTGCAGTTCACGATATGAATTTTACTTGTGAATATTAATGCTAATTATGTAAAAGGTTTCTAAATAATAAATATGTAAAATATGTAAAAAAGTTTATATGATAACAAATATAGTTCACGACTTCACAAGATTATTCCGCGAATGCATAATGTTTTTATTGCATTATAAATACGCATTATTAATGTACAGCATTTGTATTGTGTCTTTTAGACAACATTGTTATTGGGAAAAGACCACTTTTTTCAGAATTAATTATACAATTATATGAAATTATATATGCTGTCTTTGATTTATCAGGTCTTTTGACTTTTTTTATAATCTTCCAATTGCATCAATATTATAATAATTACAAGATGTCTCATCTAATGTGTATGTTCTATATACGTCCAACTGATAATTTGACTAATAGTGTACGAAGAATGAGTTTAAACCGATATTATGAATAATATTTTTTAATTGATCTAATTGCATGATTTCCAAAGCTTTTATTGGATACTTACCAAAATAATTTTTTTCTTTAATATTATGTTTGACAACTCGTAAAACATTTGCAATCAAATAAATGCGGAAGTTCAATATTATCATGACTCTGCATTAACTTTTTTGCTATTTCAATCGCTCTATATTTCATTACACTTTTACTTTCAATTTCTTCACAACAGTTTGTCTAATAGGTTGTCTTAAGTATCCCTTTTTACAACGTCCTACTTTTTCTCCTTCAATAAATTTACATTTTATTTCCGTAAGTAGCTCATTCGTATTATCAATAACACATTTCTTAATGGGCACATTTACACGTACCATATGCGTATCTTGATTCTCTACTATTGATTAATTTATGTCATTTAAAATTAAAATACACATGACAGTTTTGCACTTTCCCAAATTTTTTTTGGTATATACTTGTTGCCATGTACCGGGTTGCAATATCGTATTTCGCGTTGAAGGAGGTCAACCTTTTTTTTTTCGTCTGTATGTTTCATGAATTATCATAGCATTAAAATCAGACTTTGCCATAATAATAGTAAACGTTAATACCATCGGCATTATTTATGGGCATATCAGAATTATATCGTGGAATCATTTACTGTTAATGTATTTATAGAATCAGTAACAATGATACTCGATACCTCTGGAATATGATGTTTGATATCTATTGGCTGATAAGGAGAAACAGAGGAATGGTCAGTTAATTTATCTCTTACTTTTGATATTTATTGCATGAAACAAATGTATACAAAGAAATTGGGGTTAATTGATTTTCTAATTCTTTTGCAATTGTTACCCAAATAAGATCGCATTTCGAAATAATTTTCTAACCGTCCACTATTAAGTGGTCTTTATAATTCATTAATATATCAATTACATTCTTATCTTTTTATTGGTCTTTCAGGCATGATCCAAAGTTAATTCTTTGGATTAACAATTCGTAAAATATTTTTTTATTTTACAATCACAGTGAGACACTATAAAATTTAAAAATGTCACGAACAAAAAACGAAAATAGGTCACAAACAAAAAAAATTTCACGAACGAAAAAAGAAAATTAAAAAAATAGAAAACTATGACACTATAGAATAGCACGAAGAAAACGCGGAGAACGTCTTACTTCTACCGTGCTCGCGCAATAATTGATCGAATAAACGTCGCGTCAAGGCAGGCGGCTATCCGTCTATCGAAAAATTCCTAAAAACAAAGCCAATAAGGTATGAAGTTACTTATACTTTAATCTTCACCGTCTATCGCTTTGTATCTAGAACGCGCGAAGCCGCGCGATCGCAGCGATGTTGCGACAAAGATTGCCGCGAAGCCAAATCTTTTAAAAAAAACTTTCATTGTACTTCCATTGTAAAACTTTCATTGTAAAACTGTCATCTATCCATACGTCTTCACATAAAACATGGACTCAATTTTATATTATCACATATTTTTATTGCACATTTGACTATCTAATCATAAACAAACATGTATATGTAATATAAAATATCTTTAATATAAAGTAATACAGTTTTAACACTACACTATAGCGATCACGTTAAAATTGCATTTAATCCGGCATTTTTCACTGCCGAAAAAGAAACCACTGCCCTTTTACTCATCGTTGCGACTGTCGTACACAAATTGACACTCCTGAAAACCGAACTTATACTAAAAAATACCAATTTTTTCCTAATTGAACGCCACACTAATTGGTCATCAATGACAAATATTTTTATTTTACATTTCACATACTTATACATGCGCTTTGTTTTCATCAGCATTTTTCGGATACTATTGGGTCATCCCATAAACAATGCGGTTTTTTTTATACAATTTGCTGATTTTTCCGATGACACGCAGGTCGATGAATAGTTGAATGTCCAAATCCAAGCTTCTCGACTAGTTTCTCAATAGTTACGATGGGATTTTCCACCAGAGTTTGCAGTTCTTGTCGAGCTCTGCAGATCTTCCAGGACGAGGCTTCGTCTTCTAGGCTATAGTTTCCAGCTCGGAATTTCAGGAACCACCGTTGACACTGGCTTACGCTTATTGTCCGATCCCCATATACTCCTTTAATATTCCTCGCACTTTCCGTTGCGTTGTTACCTTTATTGAACTCATAAAGTAAAATATGCTCCTTTGTTACTTCCATTGTAACTTTGAAAAAATAACTGTTAAAATCGAATTGCACTCTTCAAAACTTGCACTAAGAATAAAAACAAGGTAAATTTACTACCTGCTTTTATAGCAAGTTGACGCAGGTAGGTTTATCTCCTCTCCCTCCGATATTTATTTCAATTGAAAAAACCGCATTATTTATGCGATGATCCAATACTTATCTTTTGCAAATACATGTATCAATAACTATATTTTGTACAAGTGTACAGGCTAACAATAATATTGTTAATAACAATAAAAACAACAGCTGTATAAGAAAAACATTATAAATGTCCTAAATATATAAATAAATTGATTAAAAATAAAAATAGAAGAATACGGTTCATTCCTACAATAAATAAACAGTGAAAGTCTTACGACCAGCACCAAATTCTTTGATGATCGCGCAACGAATTTTAGAACGCGGCGAGCGCGTTCCCGCGATAAATAAATTTTGTTCAATGTTTTACAGTTAGCCCTAAATTTGGATGTTTGTATGTTTCGATACTACTATATCTGGAGATCGTTTTAGTACCATAATCTTATCAAATTCTTTGAGACGATCGGTTAACGGAACTTAGTATTCGATTGGAGCTTAGTTAATTATTGTTAATTATTAACAAATTTTAATCTTGATATTTTTCTATAATGTTTAATCTAGATTATTTTAGATCCGAATACATGCGAGTAACAAACTCTGTAAGCGTATGTGTCAGACTTGACGGTGCAGTGCTGAACATAGTGATATTTATTAAATAATGTATATTGAAATATTTTTGCGTTATTTTAGAGCATCAAATTAGCACACCTTTGTCGCACGCTATCGAAATGCGCATTCTGTCGCGCCGATTATTACAGTTCCGTGCGCACAAGAAAAGCGATGCCTTGGTTTTCGGAAATTTGCACTTCTTCTATTCAACATTCCCCTAAAAATGATGGAGTCGCCTAAAAATACACTTATTTCTTTTATACGACCACGATATATATTTTTTCTGATATGCAGAGATTTGTTGCCATTAAACCGAATCTCTCATTTTTTAAGCGATTTCCTGATAAACAATTGGAGCATCAAAATTCAAACTAAATTAGTATCCTAAATAGTACTAAATTTTTTACCTAGTGCGAACTTGATTTTTGATGGTGGAGAATCCAGCTTAATAGGGATAAAGTTGTTCGAGAGGATCGACGAGGCTGCTCGTATCGCGACGGAGGTGAGAATAATGGGCGTTAAAAATAACGTATTCTCATGGATGTACACCGTTTAATCCTGCGATACGGGGCGTTCAAAGGCGTGCGATAGCGCTGAAATTCGTTGATACTATATCGCGACACTGATCTGCGGAAGGCAACGTACCTTGGTCCTTGAATTCAAAATAGTACTTGTCGTCTCCGGCGAACCGACTGCGTGCCACGCATGGAAACTTTCGTTTTAATCCATGCGACTAGAGTGCCTGCGAGAGCAATAGAATTCGCCATTAGGAGATGCTTTCATTACTGCACGAATGAGATATTACGAAAGATATTCACGCAATAATTAGAAATCAAGATTTATCTTTATCTTGTGATCTTTTCATCTATTTTGCGCAAAGTATTTAAATTTATGTTGTACAAATAAAATGTGCGCACCGAACGCGTGCAATAACGTATTCCATATTAATTACATGAAAATATAATATAATTAATATAATATAACATAATAAATATAATAAAATATAATATAACTAATTGTACGAAAATATAATAAAATTATTTATGGAAAATATAATTATATCGTATAATTTTACAAATGTGTGTGTTAATTAAAATTCCGATAAATGATGCGATAAGCGATTCCATCATTTTTAAAGAGATGTTGAATGGAAGAAGATAAATGCAAATTTCGGAAAATCAAGGCATCGCTTTTTCTGTGAGCGCGAAACTGTAATAATCGGCGCGACAGAATGCGCATTTCGATAGGGTGCGACAAATAAGGTGTGCATTATGACGGATGAAAATCGTGGTAAAACTCGTGAGTTATAGCTGGTTGTACGGCAGACTCCAACCGGTTTTAAATCCACGGCGACGCGATGACGCGAAATTTACGAGGCTCTTTTGTCGACGTGAATACCTCGGAACGCTCGCAGCCGTTGTTTTATTACGGCGCTGAGTTGCAAGTGCAAGGCCTTTATCAAGATGTCGAGTGAGATCTTGTAACAATTACGAACGATTAATGAATGTATTTAGCTCTGTAGAGCGCTGAAGTGATGTAATTGCCAATCAGCATTAACATCATTTGACGTATAATAGTAAACTATCTCAAATCGTAATCTTAGCTTTTTTTGCATTTGCTGTTATTCACGCGGATCTATTGATTTTAATTTTATTCACGGAAGTACATGAGAAGTGTGCCCGGTAGTACATTAATTTATAAGCGACAGCTGCTGAGAGATTGCAAGCTAAAGTTGATTATTGATAATTCTGTTTAGCACGTCTCATTCGAATCTTGTTTAGAATTGTGTTGAAATCAGGACAATTGTTCAACGGCAAATTCTTTTTACAAAGATGCTTTCCAATTTTATTCCTCAGGTTGTCTCTCTCTTCATTTTATTAATTATGCATTATGCAAGATTCGTTTAATACAGCCGTTTGCCGTCGGAATATTCTTACATGTCTTGAGATACCGGGAACAATCTTGAAATTCCATTCATATAAATTGCTGGTAGCGTGAGAAATGATCATAGATTTCATGCATTAATCTAAGGATATCTTACTGTTTACAAATTATGTCACAGCTGTAAATTATATCCCTTACTCATAAATCCCGTGTACATAAATTATTGCAGGTTTACACGATGACTCGGTTTTTTCGTTCATAATCTCGAGATTAAGCGCTAATATTTGTCGTATGATATAATGTCTTTTCCATTTAATAGGAAAAGAGCGTCTTTACTTTTAAATTGTTAGCAAGAGATTTAATTAAAATTTCTTGCAGTGTTATCTCTCTTATCTTTGATAATCTACATAAATTATTAATAAATCTAAGCATATGTTTTTTTTATTTTAATCATGTTTAATGAGAATGTGACAACATGATCGCAAAAGTGTTGTCCAATTAATTGCATTATTATTATAAACATATATATTTTTCTTACAATGCAAGATGTGGCGTGGGGAATTGAAATCACGATTGATGTGTCATCTCTTCTGTGATTAGGAATGCCGAGAACAATTTGTCATACTTCCGTGATTAAATTGCTGCATTTACTCGCGATACACTATGTAATTTCCCGCGGAGTATGCTGTCGTAATTGCATGATTATTCATGTAGAATAGTAGTGTTGACACCATGATATGACGTATCTACGATAAAGATAAGAAATTGTTTGATGTTTTGATTAGCTTAAGAAATTTTCTTTACAATTATTGTATAAGTATTATTTTAATTTTGTATTAAATATAAACAGAACTAATGTTACGTTTCTCAAAGCAATAATGTAATCATAAAATTTTGATTGAATTCCATCACTTTTCATATCTAAATATATTTTATATCGTATCTAAATTTCTCTCTATTCTCAATTTGACAAAATCAAATTTCGAAAACATAATCTTTGAAATTAAACGAAAATTTGTCTACTTGAAATATTTTTTAGAATTATTTTCAAATAATTTAAAATTTAAAATTAGTGACAATTGATTTCTTCTTTAAGAAAAATAAATTCAAAATTTGTCAACGATTATTTCCATTATTATTTGTGGATGTATATTTAGACAATCATCCGCAGAAAATATGTATAACTATCATGTGCCATTATTTAATGAAATGATAACAAACGTGTCTAGGAATAAAACAATATTTACATAATGCGAAGTTTATTTCATCAAATTTTTAACGAGATTTTTGCTCGTCGTGTCTACGTGGGCGAGCGTGCGTTAATGCGCAATGACAGAAATACATGTTGGTTTTGCGGGTCATCGACCTCACCAAACGTCCAGACGTTTTTCGGACTAAAATTCGCTTGAATTTGTAGGTCGAGTCGATGGAAGTTGGATCATGTCCGCAATAACGATCAATAGCAACTCTCAACGTTCACTAGTCTCAAACATTCCTGTTGTGCGATTTATGAAGCGATTTAATTGCATTATTTTATAGCATTTCTGATGTGTGCGAAAATTATAGCTCCGAACGCGTAATTAAACTGCTATAAGAGATTTGATCTTATCGTTTAATTAATATTAATACAAACTTTTTTCCGCTCTTAGAATGTTTATTAAGTAATTAGATTCGAAAAGATATCGCGAAGGATAACAAAATAAGATAGAATCCTATAAGAAAGCTAAAAAGAGCAATTTTATTTGATTGTTTTTTTTTTCGTACATTAATACAATCTTGCTTAGGATTTCTAATTAATCCAGACATTTCTCTGAAAATATATATACTTTGTTTCCGATGAGCATAAAAGAAACAAATATCTTGGTAATTGTACCAATCGATCCCGTGCGTTTCTCGAACTGTGCAATTCCTACAAATGTTAAATATAAATAGAGCATATCGTAAGAGCGTTTTCCTGTAAAAATTCTGTAGATATGATAGCATTTGCGATGCGAATAACATGCTTGCGATTCGTTGAGCAAGATGCAGAAACCCGATCTCGGTTTATTACTTTGAATTTTATCATCGCGATGATTTCCGCGGTCTGATAAGGATCTCTCATCGTTAATTACTCGTGAATTCAGCATTAATGATAAATGGACGTACGTACTAGACAAGTGTCTCTTGCGTCACTTGCGTAATTTGTGTGTACCAAGGTTATATTTCTCCAAGGCAACAGGTAAAAGACTTCGGAATGCCTTGGCAAATCAGTAGATTTTAGGGAGATTTTTTCTTCTCGGAATTTACGATCCTCTTGGAAAAATATAACAAGATATCAACGTTTAAGGACGAGCGGAAAAAATTGAAAAAATATAACTTTTATAACGATTTAAAGAATAATTGTTAATAACAAAAAGAATTAATGCGAAATAAGTTATAGTGAATCGATTAGAAAAAGGAAAAAACAAAAGCTTGTTTTCAATTTAAAACACTAATTTAAAATTTGATATCATGTCTATTAAGGAATTCAATTAACATTAAGATTTGTATATAATCTTATAAAATACTGAATATATGCATGGAAAAAATAATAACAGCATTGATGATGATGTATCATAATAGCGTTATCCAACAATAGCAATCTAATTAAAAATAATCTTGTTTATTCAATAACAGTATTAGTGAAACAAATAACAAATAAGAGCATGACATATTTGTTTCATTAATATTCTTATTAAATCAATAAGATGCTGTCAGTTGATGCTGTTAATACAATATCTTTCTTTTTCGTGTACACATGATAATATATGTAATATTAGCTTTTACCCGCGGTTTCGCTCGTGTAGATTTCATTTTTCCGATGTAATTTTGTTTTTTGATTTTTGTTTTATATTCTTTGACGGAATTCCCTAATGGACTGGGGTAAAAACTATTCAATGTAATATTTTTCTACATATCACATCAGCTGTCCTCCCTTACAATACGATTAGATAGAATTAGATCCGCTGCAAGGTGATGTAACTATATAACAGGCTATGTTTAGCTGACCATGAGAGAAACAGTCATTCCTCAAACCTTAAATCTATTTCATATTCCCGTAAGAAGTGACCCTGAGAAATTTCTTCATAGAAAGACTTTTCAGGATTTTTTTGAAAAATCGCATTTTCTCGAACTGGACTTATTTACTTTCACTACTGAGATCCTTAGGCGTCAATATAAACATTATTATGATATACCTGTGCTTTGTAACGATGTTTGCAAAAGGATAAAATAAATAAAATTTACCATTCTTATTAACTTTTTTACCTTCTTTTTATTTTTTCAAGGGTGAAATTTGAAAAAATCCTTAAGACAATACCTAAAGATTTGAAAAAGACATCTATATGTCAAAAAAGGACTCTAACTCAACAAACACAGAAGATAAGAAGGGTTCCATAATTCAACCCTTAACCCAGATCCGCCCCTTCAAGGGTTGATTATCATTGATAAAATCCTAAATTTTTTTTTGAGGCATTTGTACAGGTAATAACTTTGTAAGCAAAAACCAACTCGATATTTCATCGGAATTAAGAGATACTGAATAATCAAAACACGTTTTACCCTTTTTTACCTCTTTAGGAGTTGAATTTTGAAAAATCCCTTCTTAGGGGTTGCTTATGTCATGGAAGGAATATACTCTCCAAATTTCATGTTTCTAGGTCTAAGTTTGGGCTAAGCGTTGATGAGTCAGTCAATCAGTCAGTCAAGATTCAATTATATATATATATATATATATATATATATATATATATATACATACTATATATATATACAGATTGTGGTATTACACTGACTTTAAGCATCACTTTAATAGATAGAATGAGATAGAATGGATATAATATCAGGCCGAAGAGAGTAAAAAAATCACCGTCCGTTTAACATCTTTACTCAGCAACGTGCTACTAGCGATTCTCTCTCTCTCTCTCTCTCTCTCTCTCTCTCTCTCTCTCTCTGTCTCTCTTTCATTTTGTTTTCTAATACATTATATCGACATATCAACATATATAAATGACTTGTCATATCCGGATACGTATACATATGTATGAATATCAATAAATAAATGCATTTTATTAAAATAATATCATGTTTCAAGATTGTTTGTTTAATCATGAAACATGAGTATCGAAACGACAGTAGCTCAACATTATTGATATTACGCACGCACGCACGTACGCACGCGCACACTCACGCACGCACGCACGCACGCACAAAAAGAAAAAAAGATCCGTCAACTTTCTTGAGGGATAAAATTACGATACTTTTCAAGATTAATTGCTCATTAATTAAATTGAACTAGGAAATATCAGCAGTAACACTCTATTTTACTTCTTCACGCAAGGACGGATTTCATGAAAAAGATTTGTATTTTGTTTCTCAAAGATAATGTGAGAGAGCAAATTCATTTCTTGTTCATCAAGCGTAACCTTTCCAATAACAAGCTACATGACCGGTTCTATCGGAAAAAAAGTCAAAGAAAATTGCCCCATAAATAGGCCCATGAATTGCCCCATCGATAAATCGTCGCATCGTTGTACAACATTATAAAATTTAATTAACTCGATCAATTGACGCGTGATCGCCAATTTCTAGAGAAAACGATCGAACAATTAGTATATCTTTTTAATCTTTTTTTATCAATTTACGCATATCTAATTAACGCATCGCGGGCGACGCGACTGATTATCATAACATCCTTAAATAGAAGAATTATAAAGAACACATCCAGAGTTTGACAGGATGAGAAATAAGGGAGTCGGATGCTCGTTATCTTTTATTCGCTCCTTAATTATTACTTTATCGTGCAGTGATGATGCTGTTTGCCGGCGGTAATTGTAACGGACGTAATATGCCGCGATAAATAGTGATAATTAGGAACGACTCTCTGTCGACGTGAAACGCAGAGCATGTTGGTTCTATTAACTGAGTAATTCTCTCATGAATATTGTAAGTGTATCTAAAAGAAAAACAAAATTTCTGTCTAATTTTTGTCAGGATTCGTTATTAATGTTCAATTAATGTTCAAGAATTCTAGAAGCGGCGTGTTATTGACATATATTAAATGTAAACTTGGATATTTCGTAATGGACGAGAATCCACAAGCATGCGACAAAATATATTATAGAAGATATAAGCATAAAAAGCATTATACCACGTATAGCAATTACGAGTGACAATAAATGAAGTAGCAGTGCGAATAAAGACAGAAGAATAAGCTCGGGTTCTGCATATGCATTCTTGTGGAATACGTACACGGGCGAGTTGGTGTATGCATTAGTGGATTCCTACTAATTACCATAAAGTAGACATGGTAATACACGGAGATTTGCGCGAGTCCAACACGTCAGCGCGTTAATGCGGCCAGTTTCGCGGTTTCTTGGATGACGCGCGCACTCGTGCGATGAGTATTCACGTCTCGCCTCTCGTAATTCTACATCTGTTAAGCACACTCTCGCGTGAAATCGGGGTACGGCAATGACACCTTCGAGCCGATCTCGAGTGTTCTGTCTCCTTAATCCGTCTCGTTCACGAAAGTGCCACCCTTAAACACGGTTCACCGCTATTTATTGCACATCCGTCGCTACGACACGTCGCATACTCTGGATAGAGATAAGTAAGAGATCCGAGGGAAGTGGTATGCTTTTAAGTCGCGTCAGCTAAGACCGAAAGTTTATTGATATTGCACGATCTTTAACCGGCCTGCTTTCAGAATTATCTGTCAACCGTTACGCACATTCATTGAAATACTTAGTTCGGTGAAAATATTTATCGCCGATCGCGAGACTTTTAGAAAGTATAAAAAAATGAAAATTTTGTTCTTGGTTGTAATATCTGATTTTATGCTGTACTTTCCTTTAAATTTTACTATGAAAAATCTTCTATTTCCTATAAAATATTAAATTAAAAAGGAAATCTAGAATTGCATCGTTTAAGATGCTTCAACTGAAAAATAAATATAAAGAGTATGATAATGACTTCCGAAGGCATTCGAAAATGACTTGTGTCTTCGTTATCCTTATCGCTGAGGGTTACAAAAATGTGGACGAATAAATGTTTAAAGATAGAGAGGGAGGAAAGACCGGAGGTAGTAGATCGGCATCTTTCGCCTACGCGGTCGATGATTTGCGCGTGATCGCGGACAACGAGGAGGGAAAGAGGGAGGACCGGTTTCTGAACTTGATAAGAGGATGACGTGAGAAACTCTTGAGTCGAGAACACATGGGGGACGCTGTTTTGTGACGGCGGTCGAACGAAGACCGACGATCCGATCGAGAGACGGGAGCGCGGCAAAGAGAGACGGAAAGAGCGAGAGAGAAAGAGGGCGAGCGGTCCATCTCTCCGGGAGAGCAGAGACGAGATCGTTTGTATGCGCCATTTCGCTCCACCGGACCAGTTTTCGTACAGGTATCCCAAAGCGATACGGTCATCGCGGAATACTTCAAGGGCCGGCATTTGCTTCCTACAAGTTCGAGCTCGTTCTCGTACTTCCAGATTAATTTACTTGAATGATACTTATCCTTAAGACTGCCAAATTGCGTACCTTCCGCTCAAAAAATATCCGGAATCGTTTATTTAAATGAAAGCGATTGAACCAAAATCGAAACTTCTTTTTGCTAAATTGCACAACTGTACTCGACTTTCATGCGAAGTTTTAGTGCGATGTATCAATTAGTTTAGTTACGGCAGCTGTTTATGTTAGTCGATTTTTATATTGTCAAAAAATCAAGAACAAAGAATTTGCCTCAAATTTTGTTTCCAACGAAATTTCTTGGGTTAAAGCGCTTAAAAATGGTCGGATTTGTGGAAAGCATCAATGGATTTTGCATCATGATAATACATCATCTCATCGATGTTGGTACGCAATTTTTTAAGCGAAAAACTCAACAAATATCATTTCTCAAGCACCGTATTCGACTTGACTCTGTGACTTTCCAAACTCAAATTATCATTTCGTTTTGAGTCGAGAAGTTATAGAAGAAATATCGCTGAAGGAGCTGAAGGTCATCTTCATCGGCTTATGAAAAATGTTTTGAAGAATGGGTAAAACATTGGTACATGTACATTGCAAAGAATAGGGACTAATTTGAAGGGAACAAAATAAATTTATTCGATTAAATATCAATTTAAAAAATATGTATTATTTAACAATTCTGGATACTTTTTGAGCAGAAGGTACTTTTGTAGTCTCAGAACTCAGCGGTTATTCTGTAACTCAATTGCGAATCGCATATGTCTGAGTAACTAAATTTAATTATAACACATTTTATTTTTTTTAGCTAATGAGAATTTTTTTAACTTGTGTTTTCTAAACAAGTTTAACAGCGAATTATGTTTGTCGCATTTTTTATTTTTAATGTTTAATGTGTCATTAAATTAAATATTTTTAAACTGTTTAATATCTTCTTAAATTAAATTAATTAAATATTTTAAACTAAAATCTTTAACGAATAAAGATTTTGTTATCAATTTATAATACTATTTAAAGAATTATGTATTAAAACCTCTTTCTTCTTTAGAAAATTATTTTTAGCTTAAGCAATATTTTTTTACGAATTTGTTAGGAAAGAATTGAGCTCAAATTAATTGGTATTTGTTAAAATAAAGTTTAATTGTTAATTACTACTTGATTACTTTTTTACGAAAAAGAAATAATCAGAAGGAGTAATCTTGTTAAAGTGTTTAAAAATTTAGCAAGATACAGATCTAAAAATAATGTTGTTAAACTATCAAAATAATTATATATAATTATTTTTAAAAGTGTATCTAGCTAAATTTTTAAATACTTTGGCAAAATCGTTCTCTTTCCATGTAGATATATCGCACACATACATCTCATCAGAATATTTATTATATTTTAGGAAAATATATTATTTTTATATTTTTTTTACAAACAATAAGAAAAAAAATTATTTTGCGAGAACTTTGAAACAAATATCATTTGTACATTTTATCTCATTTTACAATACTTGAGCAATTAAGCTTAAATCTAATTTATTTGTAATTTGGTACACGAAAAGAATGATTTTATTGAAATATTAAAAAATTTAGCTAGATATAGAAATAATTCTGAAAATAATTTTGTTTTATCAAAATATGTAGGAAACTCAATCATGATAAGCAATATTGCGAAAAGTTTTGATATTTCATCAATCAGCTCGAGCGACCTACATAATTATTTTGGTAATCCAATAAAATTATTTTCAGATTTGTATAGCTTAATTTTTAGATATTTCAACAAAACTATTTTCTCCGTGTATTATTCTTATCTTTATTTTTCGAGTTTTAACTAAAGGTTACTATTCGCAATGAATTTCTGCACGACATGAATAACTTCTCAGGGATGCGTCGCATCTACCTAATTGTTGGCGTTTTTTTAATTTCTCTTAGAGTCACGGGTGCTCATATAGTCACAGACTTACGATTCATTATTGTCAGCGTTCACCCAACCTTAACTTTCATTGAGTTCGACTCAAAGTCAGCGGTCCGATGGGCAGTAACTGTCGTGAAAACTGAGCCGACAAAGAGAGATTCTGCGTCTCCGAAGATTTTTTACGACACGACTCGAGCGAACTCGGGGATCCTTAAGTGCACGCGGCCATTTGCATATGAACACCGCTTAAGATTCCCTGGTTGCACTCTAGAAGAAAGAAGAAGAATCTGTCCTTTTTTTTTTATGCTTCACGCATAACATTTTCGAACAATTACAGATAATCACGTGGCTTATATATTTCGTAAATTTTATTCAAATTACTTTATTCAAATCACTATACTTGTGGCTCAATCAACAGTTTCGTTCATTTGAATTTGATTCTAACGTACTAAAAGAATAAACGCTATTTTAATTTTTTAAATAATATTATATAATCGATACTCTTTTAACATTAATGTCATGTTTTAGCATCTCATTCTCGTGTATTTATACAATAAATGTACGCTATTATATTATATTTTTTGATATTATATTATATTTTTTATATTATATTTTCCATAAAACAACATTTTAGACGTCAAGGATTTTTGTGTCTAGCTATTGTTATCACTTCATACGATATATCCGATTGCTGTAATGTTTCATTATTACATTATTAAAAGATTTTTCTTCCAGTATTTTCATTTACTTCAAAAACACGGCAATTTTTTTATAGCATTAACCGAAGAAATAGAAATAACGAGATAAAACAAGAAATGATAAAAAAGTGTTATCTCGCTAATAATTTAAACGAGTTTGTTATGGAACGATTACAAATTGCTATAGACGCGTACAAGAAACTGAAGATAGTACGTGCTCGTATACCGAAGTTATTAATCTGCAAAAAAAAACGTCTTTCGATTTCCGTATCGTCGATGAATATTAAGAAGGCGTACTGACGTGTACCTAATACAAGTTGCCTGAGGTGAAATTGAAGTTTCCATTCGTGCCTGTTCCAGGAAGTCACTATGTCACAGCGTTGTTCGGACATCCTGCGAAGTTCGCGCGCCGTGCCGCACATGCTTATAGGATTTCGGACGGATTCGGCTAAGCAATTCTAATGTTGCGACGTACCGCTACGCGGCCCGGCTACGCGACCTACCCGCTCTTTCTACTGATTAAATATTCAGCATAGTAAAGTTCACGTGATAACCTCCTTTCCGATTTATCCTGGCTAGAATTTTTCAAACATACCGCACTAACAATGAGAGATTCGGTAGAATATAGTCTGTTTCTTCTTTTATTTTTTGAAGAGAAACCCGCTTCACACAGAAAATACTTTTCCAAACTCGCTTTTTCGATATTCGTTGAACGACGCTTGTTGTATTGTATTTTAATAAAAACTGAGAATCCGTTACCAAATAAAATGTTAAAGTAATTATTTGAGTGAAACAACGAAATCCCACTTTTCTTTACTCGTTTTTTTTATTGGCGTATTTTACATATCGATCGTGATATATTTTATTCAGCCAATCACGAAAAGTTTCATAATTTCAATTTTCCTTCGGAAAGCTCGGGAAGCACAGAGCAATCACTACGTGGCTTAAAAGTTTTTCTCGGAGGCCCAGTTCCGGGGTTCGAATAGCTTACCCGTTGATCAGTAAATTATAATTGCCTTACGATTTGCCGGCGATAATTGCAAGCGATGAAGGCCAAGCGAAAGACTTCTTCTATCGTTATCGATAAATTACGATGCATGGATATCCAGTCCGCGAACTTCTTGTAAAAACACCATTAGAAACGCTCCGATTGGCCAACACGACATAGCTTCCTCTTCTCCAGGCTCCTTAGACTCGCGACCTTGAGTCTAAGGAACGCTCGCACACCTCTTCGGATTCCGCTTCGCGCCTTCTCTCGTCTATTTCTGAAGTCTCGAATTAGATCCGTCTAGAGCGGCCGCGACTTCCGCCAACGTCACGTCGTGGAATGCTCGCCGCTTGTCCGCTGACAAACTGGTTACGAGATGACGAACAAGACGAGAAAGACAAATGGTGTCTCGTTTCTTTAAATTTCGACGAGAATCTCAACGCCTACTCTATTTAAGATATAGATTAATCTTTTCAGCCTTCGTTTCGGTAGTAATTTTAATTATGTAACAAATCGATGATTGAACTTGATCGTAATTAGAACTGACCATTTGATTCTCAAAAGTAGTATTCGAAATATCGATTTTTCATCGAAAATCATCTCTTGCATTTCGTGTAGCTTTGCATCATGTTAACTTTGGTCTACACATCTTCTGAAATCGTTAATAAATAAAAAAGATGTTATAGAGAAAAATATTTTTTAGGAAAAAATTTAATTCAATTATTAAATCTCAAATTTTTTTATATCTCATATACATGGCTTAATATGCAGTCTGTCATACAAAAGCGTCGGTCAGACTTTAAGAGAAAACTACTGGGAAGCTTTACTGCTGTGGTATTCATTGAAGGATAGGAGAGACTATGCCTTGTGTAAAGACATCAATATTGCTTTCCATTGTGAGAACACATGATTTCAAAAGAAAAGTCCCCAGTCGCTTGTGCATTGTATGGAAAGCCGAAAATGATATTCAAACTTTGGATTGGCCTGCGTGGTCGCCTGATGTGAATCCAATTGAAAATGTGTGGTCCATCATTAAGAGGAAACTTCAAGGAAAGCGCCACTTTAAAGCAGTTGTGTCGCCATGTTTAAGCTGTCTGGCGGTTACTGCAACAATATGCGGAAAACCTTATAGAAAGTATGCCAGACGATGCCAGTGAATTCTCGACAATAATGGAGACTGGACGAATTATTAAGTAAATATGTAATAGTGTACTTTAAATCAATCTATAAATTTCTTAAAAATAATTTTTCTTTCAAATATGCAGACAACGCTCTTGTGTGACCGACTGTACATTATATTAGAATTTAGAATGAGCATAGTATGAAATATAGGAGGAATCCTATTCGACGAACGCTAATTTTGATAATGAAAAGCAGCAGTCATCGTCTGGTTTATGTCATTGAACTTTGCTGATATCTTGCTCACGTGTTATTCAGGCCCTGTCACTTTCTTCTTCTCGCTGATCGCTCAAGATCTCTCGACAGAACGCGAGAGAGAACACCGCTTCCAGACGTGTTAAATTGAAAGTAATAAGTCCGGCAAAAATGATGGACGATGTTAATCCGTGCGCAGATCGTGCGAACAGATTTGTTTGAGATCACTTTCGAAACGATATGCGAATTATAACGATGAAATGTGAAGTAAGGGATTGGTATTTTCGCTTGCGACATGTTTTTGATTACGCAGTGAATACCAATCAAAGCAAATGATATTTTTCGAGTGCGGACGAGTTATTTCGAAATCCTTTTGAGAAGTCGAAAATTATTATTTTGAAAATTAATGGAATATTGTTAGATTAATTAGGAATTTTTATTTGAAAAGGGATATGTAAGAAGGATTCTCGAAAATCTAATGTAGCTAATTAGAACTATTTTTATAGTTGCATATTATGTTTTTATTTCTTTGTATATTTACGATTTAATTCTTTTGTTTCTGTTTAAGATATCGAGTAAAAACATAATTAGCAGTGCAGTGTGTTTTAACTTATTTTTCATTTCATCAATATTATTCATAAATTAATTTATTGTTTATGTGAATGATTCATTAATCAAAGATCTTCGGTTTGAACGGTTCTTTGGTCGTTTTGCTGACACATGCAGTGGACTTCTTAATTCGCTAAATATAAAACAATTCGTCCGACAAATGCCTAATAAATGAAGGCTAATGAAGGTTATGAGCCATTCAAGATATCTCGGACATATTCTAGAAACCTGTTTCATCGCGCTAACGAATCTAACGAATTGTTGGACACACTAATTACTATTTTTGACAGATTATTCTTATTTTCATCATTCATTCTTATTTTCTTATTTCCATCGATGTCGATCTGATACTTTTCGATTTCGTGTTCTTAAGAAGTTTAGTATTTCACCAAGTTGATCGACATTTATACGGCAATGTGTTAATTTAACTATAAAAGTCGTGAATTTTCCTATGCGCGCGATAATGATAGTCGTTGGCCTCCGAGTGATTTAAATGCCTTGATACGATTGCCACTTGCGGCTTTAAATTTCAAATAACTTGCGTCATTGACAAGATAATGTTGATACGCGTGCAAAGCTATATGGTTCAAATCGCAAAACGATAAAATCGATCGATAATTGTACAGGTTTCTAAACGGTAAAAACAGACGTAATTGACCCAATCAGTAATTTGAATAGACGAGAAAAAATGTCGTTTGACGCGTTAAATAATTTAAGGGACCCAACGGAATCTTGTTTGTGCGAGGTTTGGTTGCGAGATAGAACCCGTTAGCACGTGTCTGACTTGGTTTCTACTTCGAGTGTTACACGAATTCTACAACTGTTCCTTCGCTTTACTTCTATATCTTCGCCATTATGTAAGCGAATCACGAAGTACCGATGGAACTTCGTTTGGTAACCGTGCGATTAACGAAGTAGAAAAGTGATTGGAGGCACTATTGAGCCTCCAGGCACGTACTTTATACGTACTGGTTTCTTCTTGAATTAAGAAAGGCGGATATATATCAGTGCCAAGCACGAGTACATTCTCACAGAAATGCGGGAATGTCGGTGAAAGAGAACCTACTAACTGATTATCAATTGTATTGGCAAATGGCTGATGTGGACGCCTTTGGAATATTATTAATTTACCTTCGTCTTTGCTGTATCACAAAATGATAAAACGATTTCTCTGAGATTTTATTAATGAGAGCAATCACAACTTAAGCATAATTATTATACAAAATGCAAAAAACCGTTTTGTGGAGATATCTGAAAATTTAGCTAGATACTGACAATAATTTTGTTGGATTATCGAAATAATTAATACAATTATCAAAATAATTAGGATGTTCAAGCTAATTGCTAGAATGTCAAAACTTTTTGCTGATTGCTAGAATGTCAAAACTTTTTGCAACATTATTCATCATTGCTTAAGTTTTCTATAATTATTTTGATGATCTAATAAAATTGTTTTCAGATCTACTTAAATTTTAAGATACTTCAACAAAATTCTTCTTCTTGTGTACGACATCAGGACATATTTTTTTCTTTAATTTTATAGTTATTCTTTTAATTTTACTTTTATTTTTTTATGTTTTCTTTAATTTTATTTTTAATTTTTTTCTATTTTTTTATTTTTTTCTATAATTCTATAATTTTATTTTTATTTTTCTTTTACTTGCTTGTACAGAGCAAAGCACATTTATTATTGATTGACGTGAACTATTTTCTGAATTATACATAATTAAATCGTTTATTGACTCATCGTTAATTGATACTCGATGTTATAGTACCTCTCAAAGCTCTAAAATCTTCTAGTTTTTGCGTTCTCCTTTCAAGGAGAATTTAATGGGTTTCGAGCAGCAGCTGTTCAATCGATAGCCAGTCACCGTCTCCGAAAACTTCGCCGATATTTCGCATTATACTTCTCTTCGACGTTTCGTCGCTATAGAAACGATGTACGAGGTTTCTGATCGAAGCTCATTCATGTTGGCGAGCGAAGTGAAACGAAGGTTAGACACTCGTCTCAATCTTTGTTGGTTGCATGGTTTAAGTGTGACGCGATTTAGTACATTTTAGGAGATAGCCCGTTTGATATAATAAATACGTTGTAAAATTAGCGTTACAGATGGAAAGTTTTCTTTAGTATTTGACTCGAAGAATGCAACATGTTACTTCAAGGAACTTCCTAAAACGTAGTATTAATTGAAAGTTATTGATGAATAGAAAAAACTCAACAAGGACTACACAGCAAGACCGATGAAAAATGAGAAGACTATATAATACTATATAATAAATCTTTATATAACGCAGAAAATAGATTTTAAATTATGAAACTTGTTGTAAAAACCTACACAAAATTTAGAGTTATGTCTCATTATAGAAAAATAGAAAAAAAATTTAATATTATAATAAGAAATTATTTTTAATTTAATTTTAAAAATTTTATTAAATTTATACAATAGTAAACATTATCTTAGTATCTCTCTCTCTCTCCCTCCCTCTCTCCCCCCTCTCTCCCTCTTTCTCTTCTTTTCACTCTTTGGATTGTGATAATAAAAGTTTAGAAAATTTTAAATTTAAGAAAATTATTAATAAAGAGAATTCATATTACAGAAATATCTTACCACAAAAATCCAAAATAACGACTGTTGTCACAATAATATTTGACAACTATTTCAGAATTGCATCAAACCACAGTTTAAAATTGCACCGCATAGTACGAGTGTAATTTACCGTGTAATACGAGGGTTGCCGCAAACGTTATAGAAAATTGCGTTATCCACATGTGCGGGTTAGATAGGTTTTACTATATTTAGACCTTCTGTTTTTGCGCGACACTGAATCGTGTTTATAATTATTATTTCGAACAGCTCGCGTTAATAATTTAGTTTTTTCACGCTTTGTACTTCTCCCATATTATTGCCGGGAAGCAGCGATGTGATGTTTTTTTATGCGCGGGGATTATCCTGATTCACTCCCGATGACCTCGGACTAACCTGCTCTTTATTGAACATCACTGCCCACTCATAAATTCGCTTGTAAATGCAAACTTGAAAAATGTTCGAACGAAGAAATGTCGATAACGGTTCTTGAATTCGGATTATAGAGATCATCACTGATAATTAATTTTATTAATTTATTTATACTGTATTTATTATTTCAGCGAAAACATGTAACTCACTCAGAGAGAAACATTTCTTTAGATTTAACAAATTTTTATAAATTCAAAGAATTTTATGCATTGGAATAATCCAATCAAATCAATGTTTGAATTAAAAAATGAAATTGTATGATTTTCCAAATAATATATATCTTTACCTTAAAGTAAATATTTTTTTGAAAAAAATTTAATTTTTTTTACTTAAACAATTTCATTATTTCAGTAAAAGTAAATTATTTTACTTAAATTATAATTTTGTTATATTAAGCTATTTTATTATTTTAGTGTAAAAATATTGTATTATTTCACTTTATTTTCTACATGGAAAAAACATGGTTTTACTAAAGTATTTAAAAATTCAGCTATAGATGCAGGTCTGAAAATAATTTTACTTGTATTATCAAAATTATTTTCAGGTTTGTATTTAGCTAAATTTTTAGATACTGTAGCAAAATTATTATTTCGTAATAATTCACTTCTTCAAAAGAAGCAATAAGATGATCAGTTATCACATTGTTTTTGCCGCACATCATACTGGACGTAGCAGCTAGCTTACTGGCTTGCATAAAAACATGATTGGCTCTTATACGGATAGAACGATTTGTTGAGAGATCTAAAATTTTGCTGGATACAGATCTGAAAATAATTTTGTTGGAACCTTAAAGATAATGAGCAATGCTGCAAAAAATTTTCATATTGTAGCAGTTGGTTTGAATGTTTTACATAAATATTTTAATAGTCCAACAAAATGACTTTTTTGATTCAGTTAAAATTTAGATTTTTTTTAACCGTTTTTTTTCGTGTATTTATAGATTTAATCGTTCATATATTGATGAAAAATCTCATAATTTTGCCTTTTATTCTATCCCGTATGATTTTTTTTACTTACGAGAAAAAGAACGCTGCGTCAAACTGGTAGCGATGCTGCGTACTGCTCGCGGGAAATGTTTATATGTTAATTAATTTTAAAAAGAATAAAAAAATAGACTAATCATATATCATATATCATATTTAATATAATCAAAGAAAATATTATTTTATTGAAAAACATTGTTTCAAACAATACAAACGTGTTTTCTCTGCCAAACAATATGATTTAATGCAACAAAATTAAGAAATTGTTTGTATTCGATAAAATAATATTTCATTACTACTGTATTGTTTCTATGAAATAAATGTAAGTCAAATAAATAAAAATACTGAATGTAAAGAAGTTTTCTCTATTTTATGTGAGAAAATAAATATCTTTCTGTCTCTCATAACTTTAAAAGAACTGCATTCAATTATACTCGTTTGTCATATATACACGTCGAAAGATTTAAAGGTTTAAAAGTTTTAACAATTTAAATGCATTAAAAAAAGAACTAAAAATGCATGATTATAGCGTTCACGGAAAAATGATGGCTTTGATAAAAGAACACATAAGAACTCTCGGGCGACTCTTTGCCACGAAGATATTCAAGTCAAATTCGAAAGATTATAAATTTCGCTGATAAGAAATTGCGCTGATATTTATTAATTTATTAATTCTCGTTACACCGACGGCAACAATTTTTTTATAGATGTAAGACTCGATAAACGTTTCGCTTTTTAACTTTCGAATCGAGCACGGTTTCGAGCTGGTGATTTTTTGCTGGATTTTGCGGTCCCGTTTGCGTTATTCGTCACGTTTATCCTTGGCCGCAAACCACACAAGCGGTGCAATTAACGGAATCATTCGATATCGCATTGTTTCTATTCATTCATTATTTATCAGCCGTTACTTATTTCTTTCGCGACTGTCCCGCCAGTCCCTCATTATTTCAATTTTAATTACGGCGATTCTCTCTCGGTCCGCAGGTGTACAAAGGCTTGGACATCGTCACCGCGAAGGTGACCCCGGCGGAAAGAAAGGCGGCACCGCATCACATGCTGGACATCGTGGACCCGCTGACCAACTTCTCCGTAATCGACTTCAGGGACATGGCCCTACCGATCGTAATCGTCACATTTCGTTCTCTTTTTCCGCGCCAGCGGAGACGGCCGACGTTTAACACGATAGCTACAATTACACGGCAATAAAGATGATCGTCAATGATCTCTTAAGAGCTCATGAATTATATCTTTTCACAAACTAGCGGAAAATTTCATAATTTGCAAGAATATTGATTAACGTAACAGGTTACATGCATGATGAATAATGCGATTTATTTTTATCTCGCGTCTTGAATCTAATTTAACCAAGCAAGAATTGGTTCATAAGTTAATATCTCTCTGAAAATTAAGAGAATGTTAAAAGAATCCGTAAAGATAGATATGATGAGTAGATAAAATCGTCAAATAGGCAAGTCATCCTTCTCAAAGCGTTTTAATGAAAAACGTACAAAGACTGCTTAATCATACATATGTCAAAAATGATATCTTTTTTCCTCCGTTTCTGTTTCTGGTTGGCACGAGACGCTAATTGTTTTGTGTTAAGGTTTATAATTACGCCGACTGGATCTCTCGCGTGCGGTGAAGCCATCGCGACGGGTTCACGGCTCGGTTCGCGAAATCAACTTCGTAAAATAAAGATCTTGGACGAAGCCAATCGGAACGCCCCTGATCCTCGCGAAGACCTTGATACGATCATTAGCCACGGTCTCCCGCGCGGATCGCTCGGTCCTGTTCACATCTACGCTCTACTCCGACTGTTCCCTTTCCTTTATCTATATAGATAGACAACCTGCTAGCCAGGAGGAAACTGCCGATCGTCGTCGGTGGTACGAACTATTACATAGAATCACTGCTATGGGAGATCCTTATAACCGATCCGAAAGAACCGTCGCAAGTCGATTCAAGCGCGATCAATCCGAGCGTGTCGATCGAAAACAGATCGGATGATCGATGTAATGTACAAGTTGATCGACTGAATGACGGCGACGATGACGATGATGAGACGGCGCCGAAGAAGTTGAAATTCGACGCGAAATTATGCGATGGCAGTAACGAGGAGCTACACCGAAGACTGATGAAGGTCGATTCGGAGATGGCGAGCAAATTGCATCCCAACAACAGGCGGAAAGTCATAAGGTAAGATGCAAATTTGCGGTTATTGATTGACGGAATGCTGTTTACCTTTGTTTAGACAAATACGCATAAATAAATTACTGTACATACGTTCACGAGCGTGACACCTTTAATTAAATTAGATATCAACTTAAAACTATGTGATACCTAATGCGAAAAGTCATGCATTTTATATAGCGTTCTGCAAATATAATTTGAAATCATATCTTATCATTCTTTTAAAAGAGCAGCATTCCATCTTGAGTTTAAAACTAATAAATATTTAAAACGGAATATCGATGAATATCTAAAATGAATTATTAGTTCACATACTATAATTTTTGAACGATAAACATTATTTATCATAGCAAATGTAGTATATAAATACAATTATCTTTGATACTGAACAGTTGATTACGGTTATTTTATTGAAATTATTAGATAATTATCTTATAAATTTTTAAAATAAATTATTTTATTATCTTATATCAATATTATTTGATATAACGACAATCCTGTAACGCCACTTGTCGCATTAAGTTTAATATCAAAAGAATTATATATTAATCAAGCGGTCGATATCTCTGGCATGTAATAAGTGTTAATTTAATTCGTTGAATTCATTAGCATTTTTTCACTCGGTTGTCAAGCAAATAAATCCCAAGGCGACGATCGTAAAGTCTTGAAAACGTTCTCAACTTATGAAATTCTGCTTCCTTACCGCGACTGATAAAGTTCTGACCTATTTTCGGTGATATAATTAAGATATAATTCATCGTCAGTTACACGTCGTTTTACTCAGTGTATATACTTATATATCCACATGCACGCACGTGCGAACGCACCACACACGTATATACATATTCTTACATCATTATAATGTAATCGAATCGATTCTTATAAAAAAAAGTATTATTGTATCATTAATATTGTATCATTAAAGGAAAATGCAGAATAAGAAAAAGTTTTTGTAAATGTTGTATTGGTTAATTGTTAATTCTTTTTCTTTTTTTTTTGCAAAATCCGATTCCGCTAAATTTTAGTCGCGAATGTGATAAATTTTCCAAACTATTCTTTTTGCGTTAAACATTATAACAAATTGTGAAAATTTTACGAGATACGCTTAGATGCTACAATCCGTGATATTATGAAATTCTGTTCGAAAATAGATTGATTAAAAATTCGATGAGTAAGAGATAACGAAGAGTTAACAGCTGAATCGACCTTGCGTTTATGGCCTCATCGAATAGCTAATATTTGAGTTTTCCCTTACTAATTAGCAAGCGCTTTCTACTAAAGACTTTAATGCGACTTGTAAGTTGTTCAACGTTATCCGAATGAAATGTTCAAAGGAACATTAAAATAAAATTCCATTTTATTATCGGCAATATTCTCATATCGAATTATTTCGGAGTAAATTGGATTGAACAAACTATTATTGTCTTGATGTGGCCTTGATATATATAAATAGAAGCTGTGAACCGGCTAATGTCGCGCGCTATTGTTCTCGTAATCGAATAATTAAATGGCTGACACGACGTGCAATGATGTTGCAGGTAACTTGAATTTTTATCATTTGCGAACACGTGTGATGTCTATGTTAATATGTTGATGACGTTTAAGAATTTCGTATTTTTGTTTATCGCATATACTTTTCCTTGTGCCAAGATCGGTTTTATAAAATTTAAAAAGATAATAAAAATAAAAAATAGACTGTTTAAATTAAATTTTTATATTGATAGTGATAATTACAATATTCTTCAAAATTATTTTATTTTCTTAAAAAATAATAAGCGATACAGCGAGTTTTAATCCCTCGTGGAAAAAATTGTTAAAAAATTAAATGATAAAAGTCAAAATTTTTTTCTACTAAATAGACGTGCATATTTTGCAAATTTACATTTCTTTAATTGTCAATGTGCTTGTTTCGATAAATCTTGATTAATGAATAATCAATTAATCTATTTTGATAGATTTTTTATCATTTAGCTTTCTCTGTCTCTTTCTCTTTTTCTCGCTTTTTTCTGTATCAAAATTCTTATTCCCGTTTATGTATGCCATCATTAGATAACGTCAACCATAGAAATAGAGCGGATAATATATCAAATGTCTCGACCTCAATGTTTCATCTATCGCAAAGAGCTTAGGACATTATCTTGCTCAAGCAATCGGCTGATAGCACGCATCGACAAAATGTAAATGTATCTTCACTGTAATCATAGGTCAGTGCAGAGTCATTTGTGAAATTTCTTCTAATCACTCTTACCATATACAATATTAATATAGATAAGAATCGAAAGGAGAATTCAGGATGGATTAGTAACGAATTTTTTATTAATATTGAGTGCCATTTAATGACATAAGTCGACACAAACATCACTTTGTCCCTCTTGGTATCAAAAGAGTAACAAAGACAGAATGACTTGTTGACTTGTGTCACTAAATGAAAGACATCCATTATCTATTAACTGAATGAAATTAATTAATTCTACTTGTGCGCGATAAAGAAGAGGAGAATTAAGCATATAACACTTAAAGATTTGCTGAAATTAAATTTCTTTTTTTTATTGTATTATTATTATTATTATTATTACTATTATTTTATTCTACTTAAAATATAATTTGAATTATATAATCCTTCTAATTTATTTGAAACTTAATTTCAAGTTTTTTACAAATAAACAATAATAAGTTAAAATGGACCATTATATGAATAAATCAAATTAATGAAGCACAGGGGCCATATGATTAAGATTGGATATTTTAATAAATTAATTTGATTTTTATTCATATTAATAACAATCCATTTTATTTTATTATTATTTATATATGTCGCCCAAAAAACGTTCTCTTCTAATACATATATTGATTATTGCGATAAATATTATCATATGCCTCAGTCGAATTGAGAAACATACTCGATCGAGTGAGATTCCAGATTCAAATCCTGACTGAGATAATATTTTTACAATAAAATTCTTTGCAGTGTTTTAAGATGCTGATAGCATCATATTAATTTGTGATTATTATTCTAGCTTTAATTTATGGTTGCGTTTCAAGTCCGATAATCAGCGCGCAGTTTATGAAAATATGTATTATATAAGAAATTATCATATTACATAGAATCTATTACATAGAATCTATTACATAGAATCTATTACATAGAATTATCAGGCTTATTATAAAATTCAACCTCGACCATGGCCTGTGTTTTATTAATTTGATTTTTTAACAGATTTCTCAGATTGCGCATCTGAAATTTAATTTAAGTTTAAAATTTACACTAACATTATATCTTCTCTAAAAAAATTAATTTAGAATTTTCCTATTTTTTCTATTTTTAGATCCCAATTTTGTAATTTCTTTATTTATTTTACTTATTAAAAATTTGAGTTAAAGTTAATTATTGTGAAATGATTATGAAGTTTTTTTTTTTTATATATTCAGCAGTATGTTTAGACATGAACGAAATATATTGTGTAAGCGTAATTATATATGTATAGTCGCAGAATTTTATACGTCACGTTTCTCTTACGAAACGTATGTGAATTCGATATGCGAAGGAAAGTCTCGATTCTCCCCATTTCGCGATAGATTCACCTGTTACTCCGAAGTTTTTTGCAGAAGTTTTTCGCGTATATAAAGCTACATTCACAATTACGATAATTTGCGGTTGCAGAAAAATTTAGACAGCGAGGCAATGCGGTAATCCTTCACGAACCTATGTATATATATCTCTACGCAATTGTCATTAATCAAGCGAGAAATTCTTTTTCGCGATAATTGAAACTACTTTATGTATTCGCTGTTTGTGATTAATTATGATTAACAGTTTATCGCGTACCATGTCGCGACTCATATCATCAATGAACGTCAAGACGATAGAGCGATGCATTTTCCTGCAGTTCCCTTTGACTTGACTTTAGCTTCCGGAAGATTTGCGTGTCCAGCTCCCGCGAATCGTTCACAATCGTTGAGTCTCCTCGACGTGAATGCGACGTCGCCGTGCAAGACGAACGACAATGGCCAATTAGGGCAGAGCAGGGCAGAGCAGGCACGTCTTTTGGACAACTGTTACGCTTTCACAATATGGCCACCAACGGCAGCTGCTCCTCGGGAGCACCTTTTCCTCCGCGGCTATCCCGCGCACTTTCGTCTCGTACGTGAAAAGACATCGAACCCTATAGAATATTTTGGATCGGGTTGGGCTAGGTCGGGCAAGGACCACGCGTCGCCAGCTGTCGTACTTTTCTTTCTTTATTCTGTCACTTTGCTCGACATAGGCGCTTCAAATTGTATTTACTCGCGTGAGTAACAAGTGTTCAATTAACCTTCTAAGTCGTCACTTCTCTACCGTGATCAATGCATGATTGGTTGGATTTTATTATTAAGTAATATGATTGTCATACAGAGTCTATCTTCAACTTTTGATGATATTCCGAAGGTCTTTCTGAAGGTTTCTTTGTGTCGACAATGCAGCGCTTCAACAGGTGTTTTCGAATCTGCAAATATTTTGCATTACGTTTCAAGGCTTTTAATATTGACACAATGCATTCAATATATTTCAAGGATTTTTTAGATAAAATTTCTCGAGAGATACAGTTTCAAGAGAATCTCATTCGCGCTCGCACCTGATGATAATGATGATGATGAATCAAATTGTATTGGGTTGAGATAGCATGCATACGCATGTCATCATCGTACACCTCGTGCTTGGCACGCAATATCGATATCGATAAAATGTATTCTTCCTGTTAGCCCGACGAGGAAAACCAAGTCACATTGTTTTCGTTTCTTTCTCCGACTTCTGCGACACTGTCGACGACACGTCGGTGATATTGTCTTCGCCGTGTTGCGCACATGACGCGCGAACATACACGTGAACTACATGGAGTGACTTGGTGAGCTGCGATTACTCGTTTTGTCAAACGTAAAAATTGCGACTATTGACGTATCGCGTGACAGAAATTTCGCGTGTGCCAGACTATGCAAGTCTCCTATTCTTATGATTGCTGTTTTCTTCCGGTTTTTTTACGCTTGCAATCAATCTTCTTTTATTACAGATGTTGAAACAAAATTATAAAAGATCGAAAGTGTGTGTGGGGAGAGTGTGTGTGTGTGTGTGTGTGGATTTTTATCCAGTAGGAGAATTGTAAAATTATTATTTGGAGGTAAATTATTATTTGAACGATAAAACGGGAATTGACAAACGGACAGAGAGGACGTAACAGTAATTCAATATGTCTGAGTAAATAAAAAATTGTAAGTGATTTATATATTTCTACAATAATGTTGTAATTGTTGTAATTGCAATTTTAAAGAAGCTTGATTCTTTTAGAAGAGGACAGAAATATATCTTGTTTTCTTATACAACTTTTACTACAATTGCCCAATAAGGTTTTCTATCACAGACAGAAAAGGAGCGACTGGAAAGTTAATTAACAGAGCAATCCGTAAACTGATATAGAACATTCGCAACATTGTATCTAAGTGTTTGGTTAGCTTGCTGTTCTCCCGACTTCTCTTTAAATTTATCACTTCTCTCTTCTACAAAGTATCGATAACAGTATCCTTCTATTTGTAACATCGTAGAAAGCGTTTCAATGTTACGCACTTCAAGGACAGATGGCTTTCCTTATAAATCACAAGATAGCCGGGCGAAGTTGCGGTTACAAACCGAGTACGGATAGGAAGAGAGAATTTTCACGAAGTAAAAGCTTGTGACTCAGACTTAATTTAGTGAACGTATGGTTTCTCTGATCCGCTTACCACAAAAACCGCCGCCAAACACTTTTCATAAGTTTGGTGACGTAATTTAGGGGAAAGAGGGATAAGATGATGATCTTAAGATTGGTTTATTTTCCTAATTTCTGTGATGACGTAAAAATAATGATGTATTTTTTTTTAGATTTAATAAAATCTTGCTCATCATCTCTAAAAATTAAAAATAGTTAAATAAATTAGAATTTTTTTAAATTTATTTATTTATTTAGATTTTTTAAGGATAATTGTTAACTTTATTATCTTGCCTCCATATGCGAGTAAGATGATTTTCAACAGGGGATAAAACTCAAGTTAAAAAGTTAGATTAAGTTAAAAAATGTACTTTTTTACGAATAAGAAAATTTATTGTAATAAATTTATATCTTACATTTTAATATTGTAATATTTTAACGCAATGAAAGAAGAATCTAAATAAACAAGAATATTATTTCTATAATTTGAAAGAAAAAATTATTAAAACATTCAGACTAAAATAACTATTTATAAGTAACTACTTATAAAATCGAAAATAAAGTTAATAACAAAATTAAAGACAAAATAAAAAAATAATTATTAATTATTTTCCTAATTTCATCTTACTCCACAGTCATTGTGTTTTCTCATTCATTTAATAAAAATGTTGCAATGCGGAAAAATACTAGTACGTTATTATACACATTCTTAACAATACTATACTGTAATTTTATAAAAAAAGTGAAAATATTTACTATAATTATGTCATTTCTTAAATGAACACCAAAAAATTATGTATAAGGACATCTAAAACACATTTCTTATTATATTATTTATTTTTGTGAATAGATTAAAATCAAACTACAGGAGAGATTATTTAGTATTGCCTAAAGTCCTTAATAAGTATAGTAAGATCGATTTATCTGTTATTAGCTAAGAAAAATTAACAATTCGTCATCTTATCCCTTTTCCCCTCACTGCGTACGTTTCAATTATAAATGCCTTTTCTTATTATATAGGTGCGCAAATTAGTTTCCTGTCTTTATCTTTAATCAATTTTTGCAAATTCATTACTGGCGATGAAAAGTTCTACGACAACTTTAAAAGAAGAAAATTAATTGAGTCAAGCACCGACATCGATCGCTATATTCATGCAAAAAAACTTTTGGTGTGCAAAAGTCAAGTCATCGAATTAATTTACATACTTGATAATTACATAAAATAATTGCAGAAGTAAATTAGCGATATTTACAAAAACAAGATAGATCGGATAATATTTTGTTGCATCTTTGCATGTGTCGCGCAATGACGTCTTGCATTAAGACGTTAAGCTAATTTATATATTCTGAAAGATAAAATGCAAAAAAGATACCTCTCTATAATCTCTTTACATCATCTTCTTTACATCTTTCTTCCTCGAGTAATTATGTTTCATAACGAATCCGAGCGGCAACTTTTTATCGTGCGTCGACTTCTTATCATATTCAAGGTCTCGTACGTGAGGCTGCTCGGAATAGTCTTTCATTTCTTGTTGAATTTCTTCGCAAAAGGAGAACGTTTATGATTGAATAACGATACACGCCTCTTGTTACACGTCAGCCACTTTAAGGGATGATGCATTTCGTTACGGCATTCGAAGAAAAGTCGCCAGACACTCTATAGACTCGACGTAACGCAAATGAGCACGAGCACAATACAACTCGTTGCGATAATTGGCATTTAAGAAAATATCTCGGGGACGGCCTTCGGCCGTGTACGCGAGCAATTTTGCAATTCGCGCTTCTGAGTTATTCCGTGGCGACGGTGGCAAAATTTCTTTTCCGCTCGGCGCGTGAACGAACGAGAGAGAAAGAGCGTGCACGCGGCCGGCTCGCAGTAATACTAATTTCACTGAATCAGCACTCGAGATAAACTACTCGCGCGAGCAATGATTTATGATCGCTCCTAAACAAATTATGTAGATCGCGGTATTTGATTAGTGGCGAACGCGGAGTGCGGCCCCGTGCGGCGCTGATAAAGCAACGCCTTCGCCCCTTTAACAACTGAAATTTATTTGAATCTGCTTCGCTTTTGTTTCGCGAGATCTCTTTCGCGGTTATCTTCTTCTCTCGAATTCGCCTGGTGTTCTTGTACAAATGACATCACGATCGATGTTATCTCGCGTGCACGCGGACGCTGTAATTTCACATTCTCAACTTGTACGAGTTGCAGTATGGGGTATTTGAGAATGGCTGTTATTGAGGATGCCAATTATCAGAAAATATTATCAAAAATAAATTTTCAATGGTAAATATCAAGAGAATACTCCTTTTACGTTCAATATATTTCTCACAATCTTTTTTTTCGAAAATTGCTGTATTTATTAAAGCGAAGTCTAATGCTTTTAGGGCATATTAGAATTTAATTGCAAAAGCTCCATGTGAACCTTTCAAAATTTACTGTATTTCTCGACGATACGAAGAAATAATTCCAAATTACATTGTACTTCGCGAAAATGTTCTGAAAGCCGTTTCACTTGCCATTGTAATGAGCATGATTCTTCGTTGCGCGATAGTGGCGAGTAGTAAAGGGAATGTCGTGTCTTTATCGTGGCTGGTGTACCACCATTGACCCCGCCGCTTTAATAAAGCAGCGGGTTTTCGACTCGATCTGTCTGGACACGCCCAATGATCCTTTCACGCTCCTTTTCCATCTCCCCATCGCTCCCCGCCAGCCTACCTCCCCCTTTCTCTCTCCCCTTTTCATTCTCCTTCGATCTCCGGTCGGCGCGCGCGAAACAAATTTCGATCATACTTCTACTTCGTTCAGGAGAGGATACCGCCGCCACGCAGCCGCCGGGGATCTTCGGAACGCACGAAGTTCCGAAGTAATTAAACAGGTATAGTTTAGGTCGTCTTCGCGAAAAAAAAAAGATTATACTTCGCCTTAACCTCGTCGGCCGAGAAGTTTCGTGCCAGAAGTTTCGGGTGGCTCGAGTATCCCTCGCATCATTAAAACATACAAGTCCAAAAAAAAATAATTGGTAACAAATTAATTCTACATTGAGTGCGAGCAATTATTGAATAAACATACAATGATCTATCTAAATCATCATTAAAAGTATTTTAATAATTTGCTTTAATTATTTTCTTGAAATACATTAAGCTTTATTATATTGCTTAGTTTTTTAGTTTCTCTTTCTCTTTAGTCTCTTAAAAAAAAAAATGTTTATATACATGGAATGTTTAAGTAACACGTAAAGTACTTAAATAATGCATTAAAATAAAATATCTTAACTATCTTTTTCTTCATATTCTGATCTTCTCTTATCATCCATGGCACTGCGAAGCTTTTCTTAGGAAATTTTATGCGAGTTTTTCAATCTTTTTGATACCTCCTTTCGATACCTAATCTCTTGCTGCTCTTTATAAGCAATATCCAAATGCGCAAGTTTTCCCATCATTTTTCCGCGATTTTTCGCCATTATGAATGAATTTGAAGGTTTTATTGTTCTGTCGGCGCGACACACTCACAGTTACGACTGCGAGCCGTTGTGGTAAACAAAAAAAAAGAGCGAACTGGACTAGCCCCGAAGGAGGAATGGAAGGTCCGAACCGTTCGAGGAAAACGAGGACGAAATATTCTGGGCGCGCTCCGCTGAGACAGGGACCTGCAATCACTGTTTGAATCGTTGCCAAATATTGCCGCCACTCTAACTCCCTGACGGCTCCTCATGGTTCAACCACCCCGACAGCTTCTTCCTTCTTCGAGACTTCGGCCTGTCGTTAATAATCGCGCGCTTTAATAGGTCATACGTTGTTACAAGCAAGTTAGTTGAACGTCCACAAATACGCTCGCGGTGTATCCAGGTCAAATAGCATTCTTCATCGATCGTAATCGCGAGCTATCGCTTGCGTGGGTTTGATCGAAAAAGAAGTAACAAAGGCGTGCGTCTTATTCGGGTAATCGATTCCGTATCTTTTCCTTGCGAATAGAAAGATTGAATGTATACATTTTCACGTGAAATTGTCGGTTTGTTATTTTTTTAACGCAAAAGAATGGAAGTATACAATGCCAGTTTGTATCAGTACGGTTTAAGTTATAAACGTACGAATGATCTTTTCTGCATCGATGAATCGATTATATTTGAAAATATATTTGAAAATAGGAAAATATGGAGATTACTTTCAAGAAAATTATTTTATCCTTCTTTCCTTGTGCAACCTGCACTTTCTATCGAATAGTAGACAAGAATCATATGGCGTAATAATAATACGTAATATTATGAAATCGCGAGAGATTATTGGAACAATTCATATTGCCGCAGTACATCGATATCTGTTCCATCGATAACGATAGCTGTAATAGTTTTGCAACGTGAATTTCATCTTAACGATATAACATCGCAATGATATTCTGTTCGCGGTACATTATTTCATTATCAGATTGAATGCTTGCTAAAAGCTTTTTTTCTTCTAAACTTTCGGAGATTGCACACGGACAACGAATTCGCACAAATGTAAAATGAGAGAAGTATACAAACTATTAAATATGGCATCACATGCGGAAGAATTATGCGCGATGTTTGTCGTCTTTCGTGAAAAATTGCCACATGAGTTATTGTCGATGTGAATTATCGGAGCGATCGTAACAAGGCACCGGGAAAATGTAATGTTAGGAAAGGTGGGTAGCACAACGAGCGCCACGTGCGTACACGTATGACGCACAACGAACAGACTACTTAAAACGCCTGTTCCGCAAGAAACACACCGTGAGGCCTCCCGGTGCTGCACCGTTACGTAACGTTCGGTAGGGCGTGTTCTCACTGATAAATTCCATAATGATCCCGAGTATGCGATAATTACGATTCGTGATCGAAATCAACTGCGAGGAACGACTCGTCGATCAAGCTCAAGCTGTCGGAAAAAGAAAATGGAATCCGACAGAAAAAGTTGCACTACCGAGTCGCATTAATTTAAGAAACACGCTGGATCGGTAATTTCGTATCGACTTTTTAAAGAAATCCCGCGCGCGATATCCGTACGCATCGATAACGAGCGTAACTAAGTGCGCGATTGCATCTTGTAATTAAATTTCTGGACAGCTTACAATCTCGTAAATACTCGAAAGAAAAAGAAATTGATCGAACTTTTTACTTTATCATCACGAATTTCACTTTCTACAAAGTTGGGTAGCTGGTTTGGAGAATTGCGAATACTGTATTTATATCTTGTTTCTTTGTTGCTTCATGTAACTTTTGTATTAATTTGCAATATTTACATCGAGCTGTATATTCCGTTATTTTCATATTATTTGACACGCATTGCGTTATAACTTATTATCTATTTTATTAAATTATATATGTTTCTATATCTATTTTACAATAAATTTTATAAGCTCAAATGAGTTAATGAAAAGAATCCCGTAAAGAAATTAAAAAGAATTATATCTAATTTCAGATTAAGACATCTCTTTCATTAAGACATTTGTTTTTTTCCAATTTGTTATCGTTTGCGGCGATTTATCAATATTATCTACTTGCATTTTTAAACTTTAGTTATCATGTATCCATATAAACTCCACTGTAAAAAAGTTTGTCGATTTTTAACTGCGCAAATGTTTGTCTGTTCTCAAATTGGATTTCTCCCGTGCCACTAAATCGAAAGAAAGTTGATTTTCTCGTGACCTATTTTAACATCAAGAACCTTTCATCTGTGTTACGGTTGCGATTAAAAGATGATGAAATGTAGTACGGAATGTCCATGTGTAAATGTCGCATGTTGGCCAATTTCTTGTGGAAAATAATTTGACATATATGTCAACGACACAGTTAAATGTTCATTGGCGTTTATATAACAAGAAACACTATATACATTGGAAGATCATTGAAAAAAATTTAAATATTACGTATACAACTCTTAAATATTCGACAGTTTATCTAAACTAAGCCCCTTGGTCATTGATTGGACGTAATTATCGACTTGATAAATGCAAGGTATTTAAAAATGAGCTCTTTAAGCGGCGAGCAGCTTTCCATCTATTTATTCCATCATAAATCTAAGATTCCATATATGCTTGCTCATTACAAGTTGCGTTAGCTCATTATTAAATGAAACGAAGTTTCGGTAGCCGTTTAACGTGAGTAAGCACGCGTAACAGCCGTGCACTCCGTGGCTGACCCACAAAGCTGGACTTTCAAGTATCTCCAGTAAAATAATTCCAATAATTCCAGTTGGTCGACGTGCGTTCTATTTCTGGTCCATTTAAATTCAGTCCGCGACAATCTAGTCATATGTATAATATATACTTGTATCGTGTATACCAATCTATCAATTATGTGATTATGCCGCGCAAATGACGCATGTTATTCTTGCTGCAGTAATTAAGTATTTTTAAGAAGGAACGTAATTAAAGTGGCAGCCTTCAATATTTTGAAAAATCTACTCGTTTTAAATTACCAAATGCTATTACTGGAATATCCATTACTGGAATATTGCGGAATTTGGAATTTTAAAGACACTTTATCGATCATCGCATATCTTTCTTGTTGCCATGTGTGAAAATATTTCAGATAGTAATTTTTAAATAAGATTAATATCTCTATCTCTATCTCTCTCTTTCTCTAATCGAGCATGGGCGAAAAATTGTATACAAGTATGGCGGTATGAGAGAATGCTATAAAGAAATATAATTTTATAAACAAATATTATCTCCGTATTAGAAACTGTATATACAGTTTTATATTATTACGCGAAAAATATTATTTTGAAGACATTTCCAGCGAAATATATCGTGTCTTTCTGCCAGTTGCTTTATGTGGCGATAATCGCTGTCCACATATTACGCCACATATTCAGCACAATTTATAAAGTAACTGAGTAAATTTATTTGTTAAATAGACTGGCGAATAACGTAGTTAGAAAATTTATTCGTTTTACATACCCCCGCGTTTAATTTCGCTGTGACAAATTGCTTGTTTGCTTAATTTATTCGATGCGTAATTTTGATCAATCTTCATCTCTTTCAAGTTGTTTTCGATAATGTAAACGTTTTTTTTTTTTAACAGGAAAGGTAAGAGAATCTGAGTCTTACTTCATGACATCAAAAAGATGACATCAAACACATATTTTAAATGCTTGCGATGTTCGTTTTGCAAGCTAGGGCATATTTTATAAATGTAGATGTGGATAACACATTTCATAATCAAGAAAACTATTTTCTTAAAGCGGATCTTGGTACTTAATAATATTATGTGAATTTTTTCAACAAATTTCCAACTTATGCAAACTCTCTGCGCGCCAATTATTTACCAATTTTGTTCTTAAAATACAAAAAAAACTGAAGTCGAAATGTGTAATATCACAAATTAAATTGCCCAAGCAATTTAATAATATTGATGCTAATAAACATCTTTAAACATTATGAAGAATTTATTATGAAAAATATAGATATGCTTTTTAAATATTATAATAAATGTGAAACGTAAATTTTAATAAAATTAAAGAAATTAGATTTACGTTATTTTTTTAATAAAAACTTTTCTCGTAATTTCCGTATCTCGTTCAATCCGAAAGAGATGAGCCATAATCGAATGACAATTTTGCTTACTTTCCATTCACGAAATTCTATCGCACGCTCTTTGTCGTCGTACACTTACATCGTCCCCTGTATACATTGTGTACTCTATCTTTATGACGTTTACCTTTACCCTTAACTTAATGGGATAACGAGTTTATTGCCGAGCGGCGGATCGATTTGATCGCCGCACACCGCGATAATGCACGTTGCCGGCGCGATATACACCTTATTAGACGTATTTTATCATCTCGCGCTGACTTTCACGTTTCATGCAGAAAAACAATTATTTCGCTATCGCGCGGCCGCGACCATTCCTTACGCCCCGTATCTGGCCGCGCCGTCGAGTTTTACGTTTGTTCATTTCGTGCCCGATAACTCTTCCCTCGATTCTCTTCCCACTTTCCCACGTCGCCTCTTCGCGCCACGGTGCAGGCAGAAGAACGCTAAACACCTGTGTTCACACCGACGATGCCTCCTAAGTGGACGTATCGACCTACCTCGAGAAAAGAGCGAGAGTCCGCGGTCTTTACGAGTCCCCCGAGCATTAACCCGAGCGTTTATTAACGCCTAAATATAAACAGGTGGCCTACACCTTGTTTGACTACGAATTGCCGGTTGTCGATGATAATGATTGGAAATAGCTCGCACTCGGAACGCCCGCGCGTGTGCATCAATTAAATAATTTCGTGGCGTTTCGCGGATTGATTATCAAAATTTGTCGGTTATTTTTAGAAAAAAAAAGTAAATTATAGAACTTGTTACGTCAAAAATAATCTCTCATAAGAAATAGATGAATTTTGTTCGAGCGGTTCGTCTCATTTCGCGATTCCGATTGATTCCGCTAATTCTCGCCAAATTCTCGCGCGGGAAAGAACGCTCGCGTGTTCGCCGGATTCCCGAATAATCGTACACGTTCGACGATGAGAGAAAATAGTTCTGGTTGCCGGCACGACGACGGAAGCACCGTTAAACGACGGCACTATTATTGGAGCGCGGGTGGAATTACGTTACGCTTGTCTTTTATTAGCCGACGCAGCCTCGCCTTTGCCGCTTCTTCCTACTTCAGTCCGTCGCGAGACGAGACTCCTGCGGGATGACTAAGGTCTGTCCGCTCTCTTCTTTGGCACCGTTCCAAGATTACTCTCCGCTGAGAGATAGATTTTTCCGCTCTCTTTCTCTCTCTCTTTCTGTCTCTTTCTCTCTGTCTCTATCTCTCTTTCTGTCTCCGCCTTTACTTCTATCTCCCTCCCTCTGTCTTTCTCTCCAGTCTTGGCACAACCTTGGCCAAGCAGGTACCGCTGTCATTGCCACTTGGAGTGGACTATCTCGACAAAGATCTTTTTTCGGCGGAATATTCCACGAGAGACGAATGCCTGATTTTGTTCGCCTCTGAACGTTTTCTTACGATATAACATGGTCTATTCTTGACACAATTTTCACATATTCGTGCTTGGAATCGATACAACATTTTGGTCTCTTGAAAAGATGTTCGATTATATTCGGCTTTATAATTTGACTTTCTTGCATTTTCGAAAAATTAACATGAAACTTTGCGAGCGTATGCACGTAATTATATATTTACATTAAAAATACTATTCTTTAGTTTCTTTGTCGGAAACTTTTCGGAAGAGTTAATTAGTGCATTCGCTGTAAGCGAGGTTCGATCGTTTTCAACGATCATACGAGATTTCCATCGCCGCCAGGATAATATCTGCATCATGCAATTATCGATACGCTGCAACAAAGTGCGAGATGCTTGAGAACCATGCTTTTCTCGGAGCGTTGCAAATGCTAACCGTTGCAAATTATCGATGGAAAGAAAGATGCTGATTTTATTGTGTATCATTATAATTTTCATGAGAAAATCTCTCCAAAGCGTTAATCTCTCAGATTTTTTTTTTAATAAGAAATCACAAATAAATATATCTGTTATTAGAAATATATCTGTTTTGATCAAGATAAACATTTAATCATACGAGCATTGTGGAGAAAGAAAATGAGAAGAGTTTAAATTTTGCAACGAATTTTGCAAAAATGACACCAATAAGATATAAAATATTAACTTTTTAAGAAAATTATAATATAAAATTATAATAATTTTTGTTCTATGTTTTATTGTTTTAAGTATTCAATATATCAATTACAATTATGCATTAAGCATCACGCCGTACTCTCATTAGCGATTTTTATTGCAAACTTTATTTTTAATTTAAAAAAAATTTTTTTATCTTTATATAAAATCATTTTTTCTCAAGGCTTTTATTCATTATTATGTAAAATAACGTATTAAATTTAAAATCGCCTAAACTGAATATTAAAAACTCTTGAGTGAGAAAGTATACGATAAAAAGTGCTCGGAGATACCGTTATAATACTTTTTGCGTTACTGAGCAGAATCGTATAAAAAGTTTAATTTCTTTGTCTTTATTATTGAATCATGTAACATTGAGATTTAGAGGATTATGACAAGTGCAGTAAATCTACCGTTTGCCACAGTTGGTATCAAATCTCTCCAACGACATGTTGATGTCTCTCCTCTTTGATGTCTTCGACAAATTTTCAGATGAATCCTGCAATCCTTTAATTATCGAAGCACAAAGAGAAATCGCAAATAGTAGAAATATTACTATCTACCACGCGTGTATACGTACCCCATGATCGGAGCTGGATTTATGGCAACTGCTCGACTCGCCTGCGAACGAAAATGCGAGTGGAAAGTGGCCTTTTGCCGCGCGGAACGACTCGTAAAATTCTAATCTCGCATTATCTCTTGGCGGCGTACGTTCTCCTTGCATATTTCGCGTTAACCGCATTATACCTCGCGCGAGCACGATGGTGACGGGTCGAGAAATCTAACGTAGGGGAAAGTACGACATAACGAATTGCGCGCCGGGTGAGCCGCTGCTGCGGAGCCGTTCGCAGCGTGCGCGCTTGTCGGCGTTCGGTATCGCTAGGATTTACGCTGACCCCATTCCACCGTCCTAAATACATTGTGCAAAGTAACACCGCGCTCGCGAAGCATTAGACCGCTCTAGACGCGGATCGGGAATCGGAGCGAGTGGGACAGAGCCGAACGACTCGAGTAGTATCGCCGGTGATATATGAATAGAATGAACAACGGATAATCGGACAAGCCACACGCGTGCCGCGCGCGAGTAGTCCGCTCGGTGGCACGCGGATATTGTTTCAGACGCAAACGATTGACTTTATCCCTCGATAAATCGAGCGTTGGAATTGCATCCGACCGGTTTCTATCGCTTAGATACGCTTGGACAAACACATCGTGAAATTTGAATCTCGCGATCTTCTCTCCCGCCTATATTTTTCGACAATTGGCTTATCGCCGCTCTTACGATAATTTCATAGGAAGGAGCACTTTAAATGATGCCGGGGTATACCGATGCGGGAGTTAACTTTGTTGGTTCGCGTCGCGTTTCAAATTGGCAGTTTCCACTTGAAGTAACAAAATAACCATCGAGGTGTGGAATCGCGTGTCGTGGGAGTGACGCGCCACGAGGTGTCTTTAAAATTGACTTGTCCCGGGAGAAAGTCGCCTTTTCCATTCGCCGCTCGCCGTCTTTTCCAATTCCCGTCGATTACGCGCCGCTGAGAATTGCACAATCGGTATCGGACGATTTGTGGTCCCTCCCGGGGAAAAGAGCGAGACATAAGAAACGGCGAATCGAAGCTGCGATGCGGAATCGGAACGGGATCGTTCGGTAGATACCCGGTTTTTTTTTCTCCCCGAGCTCTTCTTCCCCACCGGTCCTTCAGCCGGACGAACATCTTTGTATCTTAACGTCGAGATATTGGATCTTGGCAGATTAGATATGCAGAGGTTCAACAGGTTTAACCCGAAATTAAACGCGCTATCTATGTTAATATCTCGACGTGTGCCAATTTGGAGATCCGGCTTAATGTTTAAGAGACGCGCTTAACACTTCTTTTTGAAACGCCATAAGCAAACATATTTTGTTTTTTAACATTCTCTTTGGCGTGCAATTTCCTGGGAGAAATCCGGATCACGCGATACGTCGGGTCGAATCTTAACGATAAAGTCATGAATGCGACGTGATACCGGTATTTGCGCGCGATGTTTTGTAATGAATCGGCTTAATTAAAACGCAGATTATTTAATGAAGAATCTCATCGAATGTCTATCTTTATCCGAGCGCCTTCACGTTCAGCAGATTGAGACTGTATTTGCTTCAATAATACGGCTGATGAACCGACGAAGCTACTGCGTCCCACCTCGCACTCGGAATTTCGTATTTGACGAAGATATCTTCGACATTCATCGGGGCGTTCCGCACGATCGACAGGACGATTCCTGGGATCTGCTCCGCAGCTTTTCGCTTCAACGATTCCCGATTCCCGAGAGTATATGTATATATTGCGCCCCGAATAATTGAATTGCAGCGCAGTCCGCTACTGTATAATTAAAATGGAATTTTGTAATATTTTTAAGGTAATATTTTTCACAATAAAATTCTTTGCAGTGTTTTATTCGAAGGGTAAATCGTGACAAAAATTGTGTACATCAATGCTTACTAATACCCAATTATTGGGCATTACTGTTGAATTTTTTATGTAATGCTCACTAAAGGCAAAGCAAAGAACCTGAAAAGAACTTTATTTCGTTTCTGTCACGTTCTTATGTCAGAATGTAATTTAACATAAAATATACCTCAGTCACATCAGATAACTCGAGCGATTGAGCGAGAAAGAGGAATTCTCTCGCTTGCTCGGCACGTGCTGAACTTAGCAGAACGCGCGTTGTCACACAGATAGAGCGTTCGGTGTGTGCGTTTCATTAATATCAAACAATTTCTACTTTAAAAATAATTATTATCATTGTTTAGTAAGACCTAATAATACCTAATAATGCTCACTAATGTCCACCAATGCCTGTTAATTCCTACTAATTTACAAATAATTCCCAATAATACCTCAAATTTGTATACCGCAATGCCCTCAGCAGTTCATTTTTCTCGGTTTTATTAATTTTTTTGAAGCGTACATTTTCCTTACGTATAAATTTCTTGAAACTTTGTATAAAGGGAAGTTTTGGGATCTCTAATTAATAAAAAAATTGATTTGAAATGGAAGTAGCAGCCCTATTGTTTTTCCACTTTAGCTATCAAAATTTAACGATATTCACTTTTGCCTCCTTGTATAACTTTGTTAGCTATCTGTGGTAATTTTTTATTTTAAATTCGAAATTAACAACTTTTTCGAATACCTTGTATCTTATATAAACAAAATTTTTTGCTATAGTATATATTACACAAATAAAAAATTTGTCTTTGAATCGCTCCTGAGTAAACCATGAAATTTGAAATTTTTACTTCATATTTGGATTCAACAATTTAAAATATTACTAAATATAAAATTACAAAGAAATCGAAATGCGAGAAATAATTTTTTATTTTTTAAAAGATGATATGTATCAAACAAATGAGAGAAATGCCATACACGGTCGTGGCTGGATTTCAAATGCCCAATCATATTTCCGTACAGTTTAGATACAAATATTCAGTTTATTTTGAACTGCGCGATTGTTTGTCGAACTTGCAACACAATTCTAAACTGGACTAATAAATTCACAAATCAAATTTTGATTGTCAGTTTGATAAATTCTGTAAATAATTTATTGCGAAAAATATTACTTCAGCCAGTGTTTGAACTTGGCCTCCTGCCTCTGGGGCGGGCGTCTTTAATAACTCGAGGTATGTGATAATATTTATCGCAATAACAGGTATAAATATTAAGAAGAATGTCATTTTTCAGGCGATATATGTCACATCGTGAAAATACTTTAAAAGATTAAAATGCTGATAACATCATATTGTTGAAATTTAACGAATTTAATTTATGATGTTATTTCAGTTTTAGTTTAGGATTGCGTTTCAAGTTCGCTGCGCGCAGTTTATGAAAAATGTATTTAAACTTAAAAATATTATTAGGCACTAAGATCGTATTTTGCGCTGCTTTATTAATTTGATTTATAATTTTTATCGATTTTTTTCTAGTTTTAATTTTTAGAACTAAAAGAAGATGAAGAATAAGTTGACATTAAAGTTAATCGACATTGATGGAACGGGCATTATTCATGACTGTTCAGTTTATTTGTAAAATGGAATTGTTTAGGACAATACACATCAATTAGACTGAGATTTTTAAAGAAGACTAGAGACAATAAATTTTTAACAAAAATGTAGTATTTCCTTTCATAGCCCTTAAATATAGTCTTTAATTTTGAAATCTGATTTCTGAATAGGAATTTCCATTTAGAAGCTATGTTCTAATCGCGAATGTTTTAGAATAATTAATGTCTTAATTAAAAAACTAGAATATTTGAATAATCCATATCATATCTCTCGATATTAATCTCTTGAGATTAAATAACTAATAAAATGATATTATAATTGACTTTCATGACCCAGAAAGGATATATGAATAATGATGAAGAACGGAACCATTTCTGCTTTCAACTTGTTAATTATGCTATTTAGGATAATTTTATATGATAATTTTATACAATTTTATACAAAGGAAAAGATGATAATGTGGGCCTTACAAAAATTAAAATTATGTTATAATTAACAGCATCTTTAATTTGTCCTCAGCGTAAATACCGAAATTGTGAAATAATTACCGTCACGACGCGATTTGTTAATCAATGTATCTGTCATGAAACATCAAAGTTTTTTGTATGATATTTAGTGTCATTTTGTTTTATATAGTTTAAAGACAATGTGTTTGTATTCTATATTAATTTTCAAGATGTTCTTTTTTATTTTGAGAATAATTAAGTAAGCTTGAATGTGATTATGTTTTTACTATAATTAAATTTTGTTAATGTTTCTATTATATATTGGATCTCATAACAAACGGGTATAGTGGGCTCGAGGTACACATTGCAGAACGTTGTTTTTCGTTCTGTGTAGTTATCATTTAAAAATGATTTTAAGAAGTCCTTGGAGGTATCTGCAAAGCAGGCAGGAAGTGTTCGTAGTGAACATTCGAAAACAAGATCAAAGCAAGAATATTGCTAAGAGAACGTGTTCATAAAAAGAAACGTCTGAATCTGATAATATCTCAATACATTCATAATTTTCTATGAATTTAAACATGGGAAGTCCCAACAGATTTGAAGAATCAGATTTTGTAAGAAGATAGGATTCTCTTTACACTACATCCAGATATTTACATCGTAATGCTTTTTTTATTTAACAATTTTTTTTCTATTTTAATGTTTTTTTCATTTCAAGTGTGTTTTATGTTGAATTTATTGTTAGATAAATTAGATTAAGATTAGATTAATAAAAATTGTCGTTTACATTTGARTATAACTGAGATCAAAATTTACATAAAAAAACAAAATGAAGACCTACATTACTATCTTTTTTCCTACTATTTCGTATAAAGTGCCATATCGTTTTCATTGCTTGCATAAAAAAGTATCAACATTATTTAATGGTTTCAAGATACCACTATACGTAGTATGTCACGATGTATCATTTTATTATATAACGAAAGAGCATTCCGAATCATTATCATAAAATACATCCGTTGTACGTCAGAGAATATTTACGATTCTTTCGAACTTTGATACAAAGTCGTGGTACTGTGTCGATTGGCACGACAGAATCGCGTAAATTTGCGCTTTTTGCAGCAGCTACGATGACATTATTTTATAAGCTACGCCATTAAACGTGACCTGACCCATGACTGATAAGTGGGTGGGCTTTGACCCAATAATCGCGACGGTTCGATGAAAGCGTCGGATTATCGCCGGGATATTGCGCCGGATGTTGAGACGTTTAGGGCTTCGATTGCGAACCGGCACGCTCGCTCTCGTGTAAATTCCGAGAATGGGATTAGCATCCGCTTCGCATGCCGGCGAACCCCGGATTGCACGATCTACGTTTGAGACTCGTAATTAGCGAAACGACATATTCCTTTCATCGTCGTGTTGCGTTTCTCGGCATTCCTCAAATGTAACTTCATTTTTGCTTCGCAAATTGGTAGCATATTATTTTTGACGTCATCAGCGTTTTGAGCATTCTGAAAAAAAAAAAAAAATTCCGATTCTCGACGATCTCAGTTTCCTCAACGATGGCGGATTCCCGCGGACGATCGGATTTCGCCTACCAGGCTATCAGGCACGCTTGACACGAAGTGCGACATTGCACTTGCATAACTTCGACCGTTCGTTCCGCGTTTCCACACCGCGTCGCGCGGGAAGGCGACGCGATTCACGCATGGCTCCTTAGCACGTCGCTTCTTCTCCTTCCATTGAAATTCTTTAGTAGATCTGCGTACTAATGCCGAGCATATACGGTATGCAAACAGTGAGATGGAAGCGGCGGAGTGGGCTGGGAAACTTTAAATTGTCTTGCATGAAGGTACTCTGCGCGAGAAGATTTTTAACGTTGTTACTATAACCCTTTATATAAACGCTCCTTATATATACAATGTATATATCTTTCATGGAGATCCTTTAAGGAACTGTTTATTGAAACTGTTTATTTTTCCCTGGCAGAAAATTCTCAATATGATTCTACGCAAAGTGGAGATTGCACAGAATCGTGAGTGGTTTCTAAACATTTTTGATGGAAACTTTTGTCATCGAAGCTCGTTTTCAAGAATAAACGATTTTAATATTTATTTATTTATCTTTTCACCAGTGAACCATCTATCTTTTTAGCATCGTATGACTAAGCATGAATTGATTGAATTATCAGATAGGATACATTTTTTTTAGATAAAAAATTTAAAGTAATAATTTTACTAATTTTCCGTAATTCACTTTTAGTGATATTAATTACAAAATCATGGATATTTATATCTCATTTATCTGACGATCCTAACGTTGCAGTCTGAAATAAAGCGATTTATAAAAAAATGATCTAAAAATCTGTGACATCTGAATATGTTTTATCATCCGCACGTCTTTGTAGCTTAACCTAGGTCAATAAATTTTGCTCGATTGCTAGAGACGTTCGGTCGTTTACCTCGTCTGCGGCACCATTTCCTCCGAAGAGAACGATGTACCGTGCGTCTAATTTTTATCTTTTTTTCCCTTTTGTCCCCGCCTCTCGTCGCTTAGGAGGCGCTGACGATCGTCACGGAAATAGAAAGCGACGCTCAGACCCGACATCATCGACAAGTTCGCCCCTGTTGAGGCCAGCCTTCAGACTTCTCTCCCGAGATCCGCGCGTCACGGGATTTACTCGACGGCGACGACCTAGTCACGGAATTAGTCCGACCCTCTGTCATTGATCGGGGAAGCCGAGATGATCGTTAATTTTGGCGATAGCTTTGGCCAGGCTTATACAGACTTTTGTTTCCATCGACCGGCTCGCGTCAACGCGTGTATTTATACGCGGCTACACTCGTCAGATATTTGTCATGTCCTGCCGCATGCACGTTCCCAATCTTGCTCGTTTCCCGCGCGGGAGGAACGATCCGTACGATCCTTTGTGAGTACAATTCTTCGAGTCCGTAGGTTTGCTTAGTTCGGTGCTATTCGAGTTTATTTATATTACGGATGTTCGCATACAGCTACATGTACTTACACCCACAAATGTACACTTTTTTTACTTTGTTTTGTGCAAATCTCTTGTTTGACTTCACAAACATTATCCGTCCTAAAATCCTCTCTTTTCTGCGACTATTCTAGAAGGTATATACATATATGTTACATCTAGACTTCAGGAGCAGAAACGTGAGCATTATCCAGAAGAAGAAGTCTTTCTCACTCTTTCTGCAGATAGGTGTAGCTTGAGCCAAGAATCATTTGCACAGTGTATTATAGGTCTGTTTTTTGTTGCTGCACTGGATTGCACTAAAGCTTTCTATCTCGCTTTCACCAAACTTTAAATATATATCGATTTTATTTTAAGAGAGCAAGAAGCGTGCACTAGTTCAGCTACAAAAAGCAGACCATATGTTGTAAACAGTCGTGTTTCTGATGCGGTAACATTACAATTATATGCTCGCGTAAACAATAACATAAAGTCAAAATTAGAACTCATTAAATTAGTTTGTATCGCACATATGCGACTTCGATGTTTATCGAGACACGAGATTCCTGAAGATTGTTTAAGCATACTGGATTAATATTCGTTATTAATTTGGTATTGGGTTTTATTTTAGTGTCAAGATAAGAATCACAGGTGTTACAGTGCGTAATATGCCGTGTAATTAACAAGCGCAAGACGCTCGCTAATTATCAATATCACTATTTCAATCTCTCCGATTGTTTGACGAACGAGCCTTTAATAATCCGGTTTGCGCTTTCACGAGGGAGGCAGTTATTCGTGATCTTTCTCTTTCTAAATTGCGGAATGTTTTCGTGCGGTCACTCATCGCTCAACATAAATCTTCGAGACGTAAGTTCGATCACCTCTGGCCGAGAGACGTCGAGACGCTTGCTAATTATGAAAAGTTCCTCTCTCTCTCTCTCTTTCTCTCCGATGACAAAAGTGTCGGAAGCAGTCTTGAATATCGTGGAGTTAATATTACTGAATGCATAAAATAGACGGTTAAATAGTCGCGCGTTTCTGCAATAAGTTCTGCGATAAGTTTCAAAGTTTAGAAGAATGCGTTTTAAAAGAGACGATGAATAACTTCCATACACATAAATATGCGCTGCATCTTCATCAATATTGTACATGTATATCGCATCCTCAAAGTGACACAATTAAAAAAGGGACATAACTAAAAAAATGTGATTTTTGAGTTATTCCTATAAATGAGTTAGGTAAATATCTTATTAAAAATATATAAATTAACTTAACTCCATAAAAAAAATTATCAATTCAAAAAGGATATTTTTTTTATTAAGCGGTAGTTATTAGCGTTATATAATAGAAGCGAAAATACATATTCTTTTTCCGAACATTATTTGATTAGTCAATAATTTTCTGTCATGTTGAAAGATAATTTTTCTTCTTTTCTGAAAAACTTAATTTTTTGAGGGGAGGAGGATATTATAGATGTTTGTGAGCATCAAATATTATTAAATTGCTCATTAATTTAATGTATTTAATGTGAATTGATTGTTCCGGTTTCATGCAAAGGACTGTATTTCAAGAATATGCGGCGCGCAGTTTGCATGAACAGGAGAATGTAAAAATTTCCAAAAATTATAATTGAGCACTAAGATTCATCGCAGTTCTTACTGCAAGATCGACATTTGATCATTTGTAATATTTGTATTGTTTTAATTTTTTTAATTGTATCACTTTAGAATGCGATATGATATTATAATTTCTGCAATTTAATTATATTCTTGTTTTTTATATGAATATATATGTATATAAATTTTTAATCTTAAAAATAATTATAGATATTTTTTTGCTTTGATAAACTGTTTAATGACAATTTAACTAATGTTATCTAGACAGAAAGAACGGTTTTGCTGAAGTCTAAAAATTTAGCTAGATACAGATCTAAAAATAATTATGTAGGACGTTTAAGCGTTAATGACAACGCTGTAAAAAGTTTTAACATTCTAGCAATCAGTTTGATCGTCTTACATAATTATTTTGATGATCCAAACAAAATTTTTAGATCTGTATCTAGCTAAATTTTTAAATACATTAGCAAAACCGTTCTTTCCGTATAAACATTGTCGTATATTATTAGTTTATTATAATGATAGTGATGAGTTATTAAACAGCTAGTGATATAAGTCAATCATAAGAACTTTGACGGAAAGAATGGTTTTGCTCAAGTATATCTAAAGATTTATCTGGATGTATAGATCTGAAAATTTTTGTTGGATCATGAAAATAATTATATAGAACGTTCAAACTGGTTACTAGAATCAAAACTTTTTACGGCATTACTCATCATGTCTGAGCATTCAACATTATTATTTTGATAGTTCAATAAAATTATTTTCACATCTGTATTAGTTATAAATACTTCAGCAAAACCGTTTTTTTCGTGCACCAGGGATCCAGATTTGAATACGGGTTTATACTCGATATCTTCTAACATTATGGAAAAGACAAGTCAGAACGCACACAAGATCTACGGAAGTTGCGGATGAAGATTTTTTCGACTCTGTTGCAGATCTTTGGAAATTTTCTACCAACACGGAAAAACGCATTCCGAGCTTCTGAAAGCTCAACGCAACGCCGGTGGCTGCGGATTAGGGGGACCTCTGAGATACCCGAATTCCATTATCCTATGGCTGCGTTGCAATAAGGTACGCTCCGTGGCCACGTTCTTTCGATAGATTAGACTTCGATACATTGGTGATCGATATCACCCTACTACGGTCACAGACAGATCGTATGATGTATTACCAAAAATAACGACGGAACTATGCCCTCTATTTGAGCTCTATCGTCGCGTTTCCCAGACCATTACTTCTCACAATTTGTCTCTGTCAGTACATTTTGTTGCTTCGTCTTCTCTGTGAGTGTAAATCTCATGCTGGACGTTTAGGCAAAATAGCCGTAGTAGCTAGTAAATAAAAAAGGAGAAATCAATCAAGATCAGTGTACTGATTTACATGAATAATTTTATCTTAAGGTAACATAAAAATCTAGACACTTCTTTATTGGGATCATGAAATTAACGTAAATGAAATGTATATTAGATTCTTCAGTAAAAAACTTCTCTTAAGTAAATTCCCTATTGAATCGTCGAAAGCCATAATCGTTTCCTACTTAATTATTGCTTTTTAATGACTTTTAGTATATCTCTTATTCTTTTTTATGAGAATCTCTTCCGCAAAACATTATCATCGATTTTTATTAGAAACTGTAAAACCATATCAGCTAATAAAAGTAGATACTTGCAATAATTATATCCATCATATCCTCAAGAGTTTCTGTTATCTCCAGATTAACATCATCTTCGTAATAAAGAATTTATCATTTAGCTGAAAACCTGAAATGTTCGATAAGAATTAATATGATCGAATAAATCTTCGGTTTGATCGCTGATTTAAGTAAAAAAAAAAAGACGTTTGCGTAATCATTGTTGACCATAAAACGCTATCGTGGCGTGCGTACTTAAAGTTTATTGTGCCTGTTATGAAGTTTCGCTTTATCGATGTCCTAGAAGCGTCGCGCTAATCGACGGCGCCCATATTCAGCGCGTCGTAACAAATGTTTTACGGGTGCAATAGAAAAATCCGAAGGACAGGAATTATCGCGCCATTTACGCGGTGGAAACGTCAGCGCGTTAATTATCGGGAATTATTACACGTTTGACGCTCATTTTATCTGATTCGTCGCCGTAGCTTGTTCGCAAGTTGTTTCGAGTTAAGGACGAGACTGGCGTGATATCGTCCGTTCGTTTTCGACTTTGAATCTTGACTGAGGAATAAGTGTATCGCGTTCTCAGCAATATTGCCCGTTTTTCTTTTATAAACGATAAAGTTTATCGCTTTTGAACGCCCGGTCTGGTTTATCGTCGTCTCCAATAGGTCGGAGTAATCGATGGTGTTGCTTTGAGCGCCGCAGATACTTCCATTTATTCTCTCGAAAGAAATCGCTATCCAAGGCTTCTCACGACAGAGATCACAGAAAATATCACTCGGCTTTCAATTCAAGCTCTCTGAGAGGGAGATGTTAAGTCAAAAGTAAAATAAGAATCCCGCGGTCAGTTACGAGGATTTAATACAGCTGTAGCAAATGTGGATAAAAAAAGCAGAATGCAAAAATTGTAGAAAGATAGATTATACGCGAACGCTCCTATAATTTTATAATTTTGTGCCATACATATTTTTACCACGCTGTATCTAATTCTCTGTTTTGATTGCCTCTCAGAATTACAGTCCAAATGTCACTGTTTCGCAAACGAGATGTCAAATCATGCGTGCACTGAATGAACGACATTTCGAGAAAACATAGCTAATTACGTGATGATGTTGATTGCACTGTGTGCAAATTTATTGAATCTAACATGTAATCAGCGGCGAATTCGGATAAAAATTTTGATTCTAGACTACGATGTTACTTCATCGAAATGTTTATGTAATGAATGTTTGTAATGAAGTATGGCTTTAAAAGCGACAGAGCGGAAGCGTCGATCGGCAGCTACTGTCGAGAAATCGAGAACTATCATTTCTCCAATAGCACTTTCCGCATTATTAATTTATTCGCGGTTCCGCTAGACCGACTCGTAAATAGAAAAGCAAATTAGGAAATATTTTCTGACAATAAATACCGGCCTCTGAATTGACTGCAACTGTTCAAGATATCTTATTTCGACAGTTGCCGGATAGATCGGTTGCTTTAATTCACGCTCCGTAGAAACATGATACAAATATAAATATATATGCGATGTATATCGAGATTTTTATCAATTAACGCTGATCAATCAAAAATTTCAAAAATATTCTCTCGACTTAACAAACAAATCTTAACAAATCTAATATCATACGTTCTCTCACAAATTTGTCTTTTTTTACATAATTTAAAATAGAGTGTCTTATGAATACAAATTTGTAATTGAGTCACAAATTTTATTCATTCAAAATTTTTATATTAAAAAAATATTTATTCATATATTTATTCGAAACTGTAGGTCTCCAACATATTTATTTATGAATGAACTTTATGATTTTTTATTTTACGAGTATTCATATTTATTTAAACAAAATGTAAAAAGAGTTCCAATAATCGTTATCTGTTAATCATAATCACATTATTTAACATATTCCTCAAAAGCATCAGCAACAGTTTCTATTTCCTCCTTGGTACAAATATTTCCCAAACTTTAACCATGCTCAAGAGGCAGAATGTAATTTGATAAACTGTACCAGCAGTTAAACGATTACGATTGCTTATAAGCAAATCAAAACCATAAGAAAATGCTCACTCTATAGGTACTCTATAAGTATCTATGCTATAAGAAGCTGACAGATAGTTTCAGGCTCTGGCTAAGAGTAAAGCCGAATTGGGAATGAATGCGAAATCGAAAATATTCGTAATCATATTCACAAATATATTTTAAACCGAATAAAAAATATCTATTCATTTTTTATGAATATAAAAAAGTACTCATACTTGTATTCATTATACATTCATTTATTCGAATATTGGATATATTTATCGAACTCCTTAGTCCAAAAGGCACGAGAGATTCTCGGATGCATACGATGTCGTTCCGCAATTAAACTATCGAATTTAGAGAGATTGACATGACACATTTCGAGTCTTAATTAATCCACGAATTGATTAATTCGTCTATTCGAGCTGTCGTAAAAGTATGGCGAAATCGGCGTATGCTAATACGCGGCCATTTCAGCGCGATGTCAAAAATCGCGAGGCCGTCTGACACAAATACCGCGTCCGTTCGAAACCACCGTATCCTAAATACCGCGAAACGATTGGTACCCAGCATGATTTCGAAATCGGAAGTCCCTCGGCAACCTTGCCTGTACCGGTATCCCGTACTAACGGCCATTTGAGAATTTCTTTAGCCTTACATTACCGCAGATCTGTGGTCTAAAGACTTTCCCCGAGAGCGACGTTAAGTAACGGCGCGTTCTCGAGTAAGGTCCCGTTCACACCTTTATTTCTCAATCAAGATAGACCGTGCCGTATATCGTAACCCCTCGGGAATGAATGGAGTTATACTATATTTCGCAGTATGCTCACTTAAAACCACCTCGTGCGATTTCATCATATTTTTATCGTTTATGGATGACAATAATATGCATAGATTTTACGTTTGATAAAATATGCACTTTAAGATCGCGATTTTATCCAGTAATTTCCTAATTTTGTCTTCGACTTCGATTTAATTTTCGATGAATTTGAAGTTTTTTTTAAAAGAAAGTCTAATTAATCTTTTTATGCATCACAGATAAATACTGTAATTTAATTAATACAAATTGCCTTTACGAGCCTACGCGGTTGTTACAAGCGTTAAATCATTACACCAGATTGTTAAATAAGCATTTAATACAGAGATAACACATTACAAATACAGACGTTTCGATCCTTGATGTGGATTCTCTTTAGTGTACAATATTATAGATGGTACAATACAGATATTCATCAAAAAATGTCGTTGCACGGATGTGTAAAATGATGAGAAAGAACAATCGCACCTCCTTCCATTAGTCAAAGATAAGAATTTGAGTCCAGTACGAAAAAATTAAAGATTATTAATTCTCTTAATCTAGAGAAATCTATTAATATAATAGCAATAATCCAAGCAAAAAGAATAATGTATTATTATCATACAAGCAAATTATTGCTAATAACGTCACTTCTACGAAGGCACTTTCTATGAATTCATGGAAAGAAAGGGGAGAGGGGGGGAGATATAGATGACAGTGTGAGAAAGACTTAATGTAGCTCGTACGTCACTGTTTTGTGCATGGATCACTGGCTGCGTTTCGCGAGCAGCCGCACTGGAATGTCAGATTTTTCCGCCGTGTTGCAAATACCTCCTTCCTTGCTACCTTTCCATCGATCCTTTGCAACCACTTGCACACACATAATCGTATGTATGAACGCATACAGAATCGCGGGGACGAACTTCCGCCCCTTCTCCATTGGGCGCTGGAGAGTGAGAGGCGATACGATTTGCTTTTCCCGTTATCGGCCGCAACCGCCACCTTTGATAGAGTGGATCGATTAAGTTCTCTCGCGTGATTGAGGATCTCGGTGCCCAGACCCAGTTACAAAATTGCGAAAGAATGAGCGATTCTGGATAGTATTCCGAGATTCTGAGATAGGCATCGGCAAAATGAATGTAAAGATATGAAATAGGAGTTTGTGACAAATGAGACAGAACATAAATAGCAGGAGACATTGGTAAAATTATGTATATTGAAATGAATCCAGGGAAACGATACATTGTTTCTTGGCAAATTTCCTTGCGCCGAAACTGTCGGCGACGCGATTGAAGCCGCACGTTGTAGTCGAACAGCGGTGTCGGAACATCCTACGGGCCATTCATGATTTCCTTATCATTTCCATATCTACCTATAAATAGCTCTAACCAAAATTATCTGCGCCTTGAATCTATATACCGGTTGTCGTATCACTCGGTCATTACATACATCTCGAGATTTTGTCATCTCCGGTTTTATTAATAAATGTCTCTCGTGCCTCACGTGTCACATTTTACTTCCGCAATAAATCCCACGTTCGTTCGCGGGAGCGATCTCGATCTTTAACCGTTTTGCACTCGAATATGGCGAAATGGGTCGAGTTATATAAAAAGCAATAAAATATGAGCAATTTTTACGCCCACACGACGTATATCATCGATAGTCATGTGAAATTTACAAACGCCAACGAGGAAGTTGTCACGTGTCGTCTCTTCCATTGTGTTTGTATATAGATCGATAAAAATCCACATTCATCAATACGATCGCGACAATAATATAACGTTGACTATATATTAACGTTGATTATGTATTAACATTGACTATGTATAACTAACGTTGAATTAAGTATTATTTATTTGTACGTGCGTGGATTACAGTAAAAAATTACTTGGTTATTTTAGACTAAACCGATCAGACGATGAATATTATTGATTGTCTGGAAGTTATATTGAGACTATATTTGTTTTGAATTATCTAAAAAGGATATCAATAATATTGTGCAAGATAATTGTACGATAATATAGATCATTTAGCCCGTTTTAGAAATCAAGTGAAATAAATGAAATTAAATACAAATTAGATTAATAAAATTATATGAGCTTTATTAATAAACAATAGTATTACGAAATGCTGCTTAATTATCATAATATGATTAATACATAATATGATTCTTCTATTTATTCTTCTATTTATTCTGCATATAAGTGTTACGATAAAATTGTCGAAAAATCAATAGTTTACGAAATATTTTATACTTTAAAATAAGAATTTTAAGAAAATAAGAATATTTTATACTTTATTTTGGCACATTTTAACATAGTATTAAATAATGAATCAGTTGGTGTAAGGAAAATACATAGTGCTTTTCAAAAAGATTATTCAATTTGCAATAAGCAACTATGTATCTTTTTTTATCTTATCTCATTATATGTGCATAAAAATATTAAGGTACAGTTGTCAAAAAATAAATAGTTTATTTTATATCAAAATGTACCAAAATAAAATAAAATATAAAATGTCTCCTAAACCATCGATTTTTCGACAATTTTATCGTAATATTTATATTCAGAATAAGTAATCATATTATGTAAAAAAAGTTATGTAACTCCAATTAAAAAAATGATCTTGGAAAATCAATTTTTTCAAAAATGAATTTTATCATTACTTGTCCCTCTTCAAATCATACAACTTTTATCAGAAACATTTTTCCATATCTTTCATATTTTTCGAGTTATTACGATGTGAAATTAAAGTAGGACACCGTCTTTGTGTGTGTTTGTTTGTTTGTTTGTTRTGTGTGTATGTCTTATCTATATCTTTTGCAAATTTCACTTTTACATTTGAATATTTTGCTAATAAATACATTATCAGACTCATCATCGCGCGATATCATAAGAAATCTCATCGCATTTCTCGTTCGTATTCTGCTGCAAGCATTCGTTACGTCGTTTCTTTTTCCGTCAGAAATATCCGAGAGCGTTTCTGTCTTAGAAACAAGAGTTTCCTGTTCGCGAGGAGGAAGAAGAGAATCAAAACAACCGAATTTCACGAGAGCATTAAATCTCCTGAATTTGGAACGAAAAGGAGAGAGAGATGGAAGTGGTTGAGAGAAGCGATCAATCTATGAAACGAGTACTAATTATTACGATGTGGCATAAACATGTTTAGTAATCACACGCATTCAATTCAGTGCTCGATCCATCGTGCATCTTTCGCACGATATCGTTCTAAAGTTTGCTGTATGCGTCTTGGCAGTTCATTAAAATTGGAGAAGGGTTTGTTGACAGCGGAATAAATCGGAGATATGCGATCACATTTCATAGATCGATTTTTCTGTCATTCATCGCGATTATTGCTGTCATGGATTCTCATTCTGGGCTGAAACATTGATCCAGAATAGATATAGGCTTGGCGCGGAATCGTTAACGCAGCAATTTCTTTTTACAAGTCATTAAGGCTAACGAGACTGTTAGGCGATTTTTCGTCGTGAGCGATGCCTGCGATACTCGGCGAGTTGCCGCATTTCGTCCGCATTGCGGATGCGAAAGCGCGGGTTCATGAAATATCCCGGTGACGACAAGCGTGCTTTACGATCGCTCGGTCCGTGTTAAATTCTGCTGGCTGCCAAGATGAGAGCTATCGCGAAAATTGCCCCGGAAAAGTCGACGCGGTGAGTATATCGCCGTGAGCGGAATTTATACGAGGCGATTTTTTTAGACACGCAGATGAATCGGTTGACAACGGGAGCTTCGTTTAAAAGGAAAACTCGCGAAGCCGCGTTTGCAGCGCAATGGAGTAGCCGTTAATATTGTAATTACACTGTCCGATGAAATTTGATCTTTTTTCCGCAACATGAGTGTAAATAATCATTTCTGATGTATTTTTGCCTGCTGAACACGAATCCGTTGCTCAAATTTGGCTGTCATAATTTTGAGAAAAATGTCGCCAAAAACAACAATCTTGAAGATTTTCGTGAGGTTGTACCGTCGGCAGCAAATTTTTTGTCCACATTTCGTTAATGCGAAAGTATTAACATTTAGCTTTAATGCATTTTGTTTCATTTATGATTTTTTGTTTTTCAAGATATAGCTCTTTTTTCATGTAATATGTGGAAAAGATATTTTATTCCTTTTTATTCTACATTATGTAGAAAATAAATGCTTTTGTACTTACATAATATAATCAAATAATACTAAATCAAAAAGCAATATGAAATTGACAAAATATATGGCAGGAAGATTATATAATATTTTAAAATTAAGAATAGATTCGTGACCGATATGTGAAACCACAACAATTAATTAAAGCGCTCACGGTCAAAGCTAGATCTTCGTGCTGAAATTTCTTCTGTGACTTTTGTATACATATCTCAAGTTCAACTGCGCGCCGAATTATATTTTCGGTCTTAAAACACAGTCTTAAGATGAACAAGGATAGTAAATCAATTTAATATTGTGATTTACTATCCTTGTTCATCTTAAGACTGTGTTTTAAGACCGAAAATATAATTCGGCGCGCAGTTGAACTTGAGATATGTATACAAAAGTCACAGAAGAAATTTCAGCACGAAGATCTAGCTTTGACCGTGAGCGCTTTAATTAATTGTTATAATATTTTAGATAAATTATATAATATCTTCGGGAGATAATATTATATCTTAGATAGATTAAGTTGATAGTTTCGTTTCAACATTAACGAAATGTAGACAAAAAATTTGCTACCGACTTTTTGTTTTCGAGATATAGCAATTTGAAAATTGTTTTTTTTTTTATGTAATGCATGGAAAAGGCATTTTATTCCGTCTTGTATTTCATTTGCATTATGTGAAAAATAAAATTGCTTTTGTATTGATATAATATAATTGGATCATACTAAATGAAATAGCAACATGAAATTGACAAAATACAGTAAGATTATAATCTATTTAAGAGGATTATAATTAATCTAAGATTATATAATCTTTCTGCCATAATAATATATATAATAATATGATCAGGAAACTTTCAAAATCGTTTTTGGTCTCTTTGATATTTTTCAAAGTTGTAACGATAGCAAAGTTTGAACAATGGATTTGTGTTTAGCAGACAAAATACATCGGAAATGATTGTCTTATACTCGCATTGCAAAATGATGTTAGACAATGTTATTATGCAGCGCATAAGCGTGTTTAACTATGCACAAACAAGTGCATTCGCAAAATCCCGAAGTAGATTAATGTTGTTTTCGAAAACTTCTTCGAGAATTATTTCAGCAAGTTTATGTCTATTTTTAAATCATAAAATGTTTTTAAATCACAGTTTTAGCATAATTCAATTCAAGCGTGCACAAATAAAGACATTTACGCCACGTGTCTCGAAGATTAGTTTGCACTTTAATTAATTCTTTATTTTAATTAATTCTGTGCTTATTTTTTACATCATTTGCATCAATTGCTGCTATTTTAGCAACAGAAAAATATGTTTGTTACAAGAAATGAAAACATCGAAAAAATTCAAAGTCAACAGCGATTTTTTTAAATATATGTAACGCTATCAGAACGCTTTCAAGAACGATTAAATTAGTCTCGTATTACGTTATTGTTTGTGACGTCTTTGTTTTATTTATTTGCATATTTGTTTGTAAAATTGTTTATGCTTATTGTTTTCGTATTGAGTTCTTCAGCGATTGGTTCGCTTGTTTCCTGCCTGGGAAATTCAAGGCCTCGTTTACAATATTACATATACGTTTCCGTCCGTCTAAACAGCGTCACGCGTGATCTTTATTCAATAATTTAACACTATTGCTTATAAATATATAATCAAAGCGTAAACAGAATGAAAAATTATACTTTGATATTGCAAATACGTATGTTTTTGCATTCATTAGTATTGAATCGTGAGAAAAAACATCTATTTTTTTTTTTCAAATCAATAGAAGCTTCTATGTTAAATCCACACGAGTTTACGTGATTTTCTTTCTAAGAAAAGATGACAATGCAAACTACTATATAAATTGTTTTTTTGATGTAATTTTTTGCAAAATAATTTTCAATTAAAATTGTAATAAAATTATATGAATATAAGAAAGGTATTGCATCGGCTAACAGCAGTCTAATTGAAAATAATCTTTTTAATTCAGTAATAATATGAAACGAATACGTTACTTTTGTTTTAATAAAATATTATTTGTTTCATTAATACTGTTATTGAAAGATTATTTTTAATTAGAAATTTGCTAATATTTCTTTTTTTTTCCTATAGTTATTCTTTCATTTCAGTGAGAATTCAAAGTAATTAATTGCTCTTGTATAATAGTACATAACAATTTTGAAACAACATATTTTGAAACATTTTATTATTTGCATAACGTGTCGAACCAATGTAAAAAATTCGTCAGATTCATTAAAATCCTAAATAATTCTGACAATAACAAATTATTATATTTTTATTATGCAAAGTAATTTAAAAACTCATTTATATTTAGCATGCTAATATTAATAGCTGAATTAAATAATTTAATGTTTGTAATAAACTTCGAAAATTTTTTTCTTCAGCACTTGCTAAAAACCTGAATAAATTTTAGAAATTCCTGTTCTGTGTTTCGTGAAATATTCTGGAAGTGTAACTTCGTTCCCAAGTTCCAGATCCTACAAACCTACTTTTATGACTTATCTGTCTACGCAGACGCGTAAATTATGTAAATTTGATGGAGAATTAAACTGTACTTTTTAGATAGGGGCGTCATAAAATTGCAATTGCAACCATTGCATATAGGTATAAGTATAGTAGAATATTGTTTGATTTTAGTGTTATTTAGATTGTTATTTTTTAAACTATATTTTTCTAGAAAGTAACTAACAAGTTTTTTATACATGTTATATATTCCATTTAAAAAGGATAGAGATACATTATTACATTTAATATTATTATTACATTAATACATTATTAAAATAGATCCAAAGTATTTAACATAAATTATTAAATGATATTAGAATTAAATTGCCATGACAGCTGCCGAAGTTATTGGTGCATGATGATTATATTATAAAGTATACGAAGAAGATATGATTCGCAAAACAGAAAATAAATTCGAAATTTATTCACGACGATCCTCCTCAATGGGAACGAAATTACATGGAGTTGAAACGTTTGTGAATTATTACTGTTATTATATTTTAATATAAATTAATTTGTTATTAAAATCTTATAAAATCTTATAAAATTTTATAGATTTAAAGTATTTAAAGTATCATATCTATTAAAATCTTACAGATTCAAAGTACTTATGTATCCAAGGATTTCATAAATATAAACTAATAATTGTGTGCGTGTGTGTGTAATCAATTAATACAAGCATTAATCGCACTTCAACTTAGCATCTAGTATGCAAAATCTGGAATTATTTATACGTGTTGAAAAGGTAGAAAAAAATTTATATTATACCAAATACAGATTTACAAACTGCTCGCGACGACAAGTCTTCATTATCCTTATTACGATGGAAACCGTGATTTGCAGTAAAAGAGTCAAAACACGCGATTTATAAAACGTTCGTGTACTTTGAAAAAAATCAGTTTTTTATGGATAATTGCCTCACCGGCGATACGATCGACATAAGCTGGAGTGTACATTGAAAAATACCATCTGAGACGGCGGCCGTAGGCATCGTGTGCGACGAGCGTAAAATTCGTCTGACTCAAATCGGTCCGTATACCTCGCTAGTTTCTACGATCCTTACTAGCGCTCGCCTTCGCAGCGAGTTATTCGCCTCAGTACGTAGCCTCGCGTGCGTATGTGTGCGCATGCATTCCCCGGTTTCGCGTTACGCCCGTACGCCGAAGGCGGTTCCATTACGTAGTAGCGTGCACCGGCCGTGTTATTTTTATGAATGACTCGCCGGCAACGTAATCCCCTGCGTGCAACTACGACGGCAGCGTGCAGCCTCACCGACGCGATGCCGCGATCCGCGTCGCCTGGCGCTCGATGAAAAGTTGAATGAATCGCGCTACCTCAACAGCGTTCAGCGATTCCGTTGCCGGTGCTGCTAGAGCTGGAAAGATCGTTTGAAAATAACGCTTTGTAGAATATTGATTTGCAGCGGAGATCCTTCTATTTTAATATTTTAAGAAACTTCATACCTGTTTATTGCTTTAAGAAACGTTTAACATGCAATTGAAATTAGATGTAAAATTTTCTTTAATTTTTCAATACATAAAAAGAATGATTTTGCTGAAGTATTTTATCTAAAAATTTAGCTAGATACAGATCTGAAAATAATTTTTCAACTATCAAAATAAAAAATTATATAAGACATTCAAAGTTATTAGAATATCAATCAAATTTTTTTCAGCATTGCTCTTCATGCTTGAGTTTCCTACATAATTATTATGTTGGTCCAACAAAATTATTTTCTATATATATTTAGTTAAATTTATAGATATTTCAGAATCGTTCTTTCTATAAAAATACGCTTTAATCAAGTATTTTGTGATATGAAAGAGAGATTTATAGAAAGAGAAATTATTGATAATCGAAATACTTTAAGCAATCTCTAAACAAGAAAATGTTAATAATTTTGATAATTGTCAATACACAATTTAATAAACAAATAATGCCAGTTTCAGTCAAAGTAAATCTTGATGCTTAATAAGTATTTTTATGTAAATACATTATTTTTCAGTTTTTTTTTAATCTGCGCCGGTTTGTCAAATTTAAAACGAAACCATAAACTGAAGCTAGTAATATCCCGAATTAAATTGCGTGCGAATGTCTTGGGAATCCAAGTTCGAGTCCTGATTGAGATGATCTTTTTCGCAATAAGTCCCTTGCAGTAACCCTAAGAATTAGCATCAACCTGACGAACAATTTAAGTACCAAGATTTGTTTTGACCGAAAGTAGCATTATTTAATTATTAAATTATGTTGTTCATTATGTCATTCAGTCTGTTATATCTTATTGTTATTGATACAATAAAAGATTTATCGTGATATGACACGTATAGATAGTTATATTTAAAATATGTTAGTGATAAAAATTAGATGCAGTGATATTTATCGAATGCAGTGATATGTTTCGGTGGAATGTTGTTCCAAGAAGAGATAGACGATTTTTTGTGGCTATCGATTGACAAGACTAGCTCAGTCGTTCGTGATGTTTGTTGTCCTAAGTTACACAAACCGGCGCGATAAAATCCGTTTACATTACATCATATAATGTAATATCTCGCATGAAACGCTTCCGGAATTTTGCCCCTATTCCAAAGAACTGAAATATCGTGCGATAAGCGAAAGATATATATATCGATGACTTGAATTCTACCGTGAAAATCGGCGATTTTGTTCACAAGTTTGTCGCGATATCTATTTCTGCTCAGTTTCGCTCGAATTTAATACACGTATTTTTTTCGATTACTTAAAAGAACCTTAAAGACTTTGGGGTGATTAGCGAGTTCTTTCATATCGATTTCTTTTTACATTACATTACTTCGATATCTAAGGACAGAAACTGTTGCCGATAGCCTTATAAAGAATCGTATGAAACGTTTGCTAAACGTGCTCCATTTTACACAATGCAATAAAGAACTCACGAGCTTTATGCGAATTGTAGAACCCGCGTCAAATTATATCTTCTCGAGAAACGCCATACGTGCTTATCCATGCCGCATCTATATGGGAAAGATCATTTCGCGTGTCCAGGCGAGGAGAATGAGGAGAAAGGCGTGCTTCCTGTTATCCAGAGGACGACGTGATGGGAAAAGGGTCATCGAATGGCCCTGAGTTCGGGGTCATCCGTCTCGGAGGATGTCTGGACGTTAATTAAAATGTGCCGCGCATCTGGCCGGGTTGCCGTTTCTTTCTTCTATTCCCTCTCTACCCTTTCGCCTTCCTTTCCCGGTCTTAGCCTTCGCGCTGCAATTTCTTCTTGCGCGGTGTATGCGTGCGATCGGCTTGTGACTTTTAAAGCGCCCGGGGAGTGTCACTTGGACGGCAGCTGCTGGGTCGTCTATGTGCGAAGAGCCTACGCGACCCGAGGATGTCGTCATTTCCTGCCATCGACCGGCCACCGACTGGCCGGCTCCGGAGCACGGCGGCGAACACGTAGTTTGCGTCTTCCTGTATGGCACCCGATAGTCGCACTGTACCGCGCGCGTCTCGCAAAAACGGAGATGGTTCCGCCGACGTGCCATACCTTCACATCGCTACGAAAAGAGAGGCGGCCTTGATGTAGATCGTAGACGTCGATCGACCTTGACGTAGACGATTTTGCGAGTTTAATGTCGAGTTGAAATAAGAATATAAAATATATGGCGAATACATTATCTCAAACAGACTTATATTATTTATTAGTAACTCGGAACAAGAAAAGTCGTTACTATATTTGGTGATACTTATTGGACTGAATAAATGAATATAATGTCCTTATTATTATTATATACACATACGAAAAGAATAATTTTGCTGAAATACAGAAGAAAATAATTTTATTTGGATTCATCAAAATAATTAGGACACTCAAACTGATTGCTAAAATGTTAAAACTTTTTGCAGCATTATCATTAACGCTTAAGCTTCTACATAATTATTTTGATGGTTTATGACAAAAATACTTTCAGATCTGTATCTAGCTAAATTTTTAGATACTTCAACAAAGTTGTTTTTTTCATGTTAATAGAGCTTATTATTTTCAGACGCGGAAATAAGATGTCGCGAATTGGTTTAGTGTTGTCCAATATTCTTTATTGCCAACAGTAAAGTGTAGATAAAGTCAGGGACTTTATTCTCGATTCAGTAGCTAAGAAAGATGAAGGTTATCCAGTAAAATGTCATTTCTTGAATTTTATGCAAGTAACTTTTTTCTTTCCACGTGATGCACGATTATTTGTCATTCTCGTATTTTGTTGCTAGACGACAATTTTATTATGACAGACAAAGGCTGAAAAATAATGATGATAAAATTACTATTTTTAATATATTATTTATTATTCCCCAATATTATTTATCACTATTAATATTATTGTATCACTCCAAATAAAATATCTAGAAAAGAAAATCTGCACGGTAAAAAATATTTTTATATTTTAAAAACGGTCTTTGTTAAAATTTTTGTATTGAATTTTTAACACATCTGAGTGTTAATTTAACATAATGTGATTATGTATTATTATTATTATTATTATTTTAATATTTTATGTTAAATTGATATTTAACATTTCTTAATGTAAAAATAATTAACATAATTTATGAGTAAGTGAACAAATAACATAAAAATAATGTAGTTTGAAAACATAAATTTTAAAATAAATAAATAAAAGATAAATGTATGTGTTAATTTAATATATTGGAAATGTTAATGTTACTAAAGACATATGTTTTCACAAATTGTTTCCAAATTGTATCAAAGTGTTATATTTTTTTGTATTAATTTTTTCATAAATTGTGTTACTTTCTAATGCAACTTCCCATACAGCACACTTTATCTGAAGGATGTCTTGGAATGTCTTTAAGACGTAGATGTCTCTAGAACGTCCCTTAAAGTTTTGCTGTATGAATTGTGTCAAATTAACATAAAAATTTGAGTGTTTAGAACAGTGGTCGCAACAAAATGCCCTTTTCGAGCCGATTTCTGAAGCGACGCCTACTGTCCTCCCCACTACCGTTCAACGCTCG
>JANQDE010000067.1:1065367-1096256 GCA_037157785.1 Cephalotes varians
GTTGAACGGTAGTGGGGAGGACAGTAGGCGTCGCTTCAGAAATCGGCTCGAAAAGGGCATTTCGTTGCGACCACTGGTTTAGAACATGTGAAATATATTAAATTTAACACAAATTTTCCAACTGTATATATATATATATATATAAAACGATTTTGCTGAAGTATCTAAAAATTTAGCTAGAAAGATATAGATTTGAAAATAATTTTGTTAGACTGTTAAAATTATTATAGACGCTCAAGCATAATGAGCAATTCCATAAAAAGTTTTGACAGTTTAACAACCAGTTTGAGCACATAATTATTTTGATGATCTAACTGCTAACAAAATTGTTCTTGGATCTGTATCTATGAATAAGTTTTCACATACTATAGTAAAATCGTCCTTTCCGTGATATTATTACAAAAAAATGTACATTGATCAATGTTTATCGATATTTGACAGATGCGTAAATACTAACACCGTAATTTTTTTGGCTTTCGACAATAAAATCGAAAAAAATGTAGTACAAACGGCAATCATGGCCATAATATGTTGAAGAGCTCCGCTCAGCGGGACAATCCTTAGGAATTTATTTCTCGCATCCGCGCGCCATTTCGCAGACTCCGGTCGTAACTTCTGACCTTCTTGGCTCTTATGTTAGGGAACGCGTTGAGTCAGAACTTGGCCGTTTTTAATCTTTTTCAGTTCAACAAATTGAAGGACTCGCTTCGATTATAAAAAGGGGATTTGATTTCCATCAACCTCGAAATAACGAAGTTAAAAGTAGCGTTGTGTGTAAGATATTCTTTTTCATTCAAAATGTCATGTGTGTGAAACTCCAAAGAAGCCATATAATAAATAAATAATTCTTAATTAAAAAATTGGAATATGGATTATTTTTTGTTGTGTTACGCTATGGAAGAAAAATCAGAAATTTCATTGAATAATCAAGGATTCACTATTATCTTTTTAATTTGCGATTTGGATTATTCCGAAGTGCAGGAGATGCATTATCGCTTCCATACAATCGAGTTTCCTCGAATCACTCTTCAAAGGAAACTGCAGAGTGCATCTCGGTCGATTTCCTCCTTCAGACCAGACGGATCAAGCCTGCGGACATCTTATCGCGGTTTCGTGAAAATCATCCCGGAAGTCGTGCCACTCCAATCTATACCTCAGAATCCGGGAAGCTGTCGATAGAGAAACCTGTTAAGTCAGTCGGCCGTGAAATCAAAGTCTTCCGCGCGAAGCAAATACTTTCGATGAAAGGAAAATGTTCTTCTTTTGCCCCAAATATTTTCCGATTCGTTATATTAATTTTGCAAGCACTTGGGGAACATAATTTTATTCGTTTATTACTTATCATGTCTACTTTTCTTTTCGTTTGTAAGTAAATAAACATATAATTAAATATAATTATTACATTAATATATTTCAAATTACACTGAGTGTAAAATTGATTGTGAAAAGTAAATTAAGGAAAAAAGATATAACAAATATTATATATTTAATTTTTTTAAACATTTTTTTAACACTTTTACGAGCTACTAAACTGAATTTTGTCCAAATTAAAAAACTACTAAAAATTTTTAAAAATTTTCAAAAAATTAGGACTCTTTATTAGAAGAAATTATCCTCTAAGGCATTTTAATGATAGATGTATTAGACAGTAATATAAATAATCTTTTTGCTTTTGAACTTAACTTTTGATGATCGAAGATTTGCCACAATCGCTGGAGCGAAGATGTCTGAAATTTTCGATGCGTCTTTTAAAATTAGACAAGCCTCCCGTGGTGTGAACGTGCTCTTAACATCACAAGTCGCTATTAATAAAGCAATTATAAGGGCTACGACCGCTATCGTCGTTACTCAGTTACGAGCTCGTTTGCTCATAAAATTTAGACGCGTCAGAAAGAATTTAAGTGGCACTGCGAAATTCTAAATTTCTCTGCGAAATTCTGCGCCTTCGGAAATTCATCAAAAGTTTGTCCAAATACTTGTATTTTATTATGAATATTTGATATCATTTTTTTAAATAATATAATAAAATATTTTATTTAAATAACGATTAATAAATTATTTATATTCTCCAATGTGTAAATTTTATTGTTTTTTTTAGATAATGTAGGACCGTAGCAAAATTAGATTTTTTTACTGGTATTTCTTCATATTTTCAATTGCATTTGTTTCCGCCGATGCATTTCTTGTCTCACAGAAATTATATTTATCTTCATTCTATTACTAAAAAACTGATAATAAGTCAATTATGCTTCGTTTTAATATCCGCGAGTCAATCACTATTTTTTTTTTTTCGAATATGAGGGATACATGTTGCATGTGAGGTCAAAAATCGCTCTCGCTTTCTCTCTCTCTCTCTCTCTCTCTCTCTCTCTCTCTCTCTCTCTTTCTCTCTCTCTCTGGGCAAAAGGAATCAAACTTTCCCCGAGGACATGGGCGCGCGATTTGGGACCGACGTCAGCTTTTTCTGTCGTGGATCTTTTATTCGCCATTTCGCTTTTTATCGGCCGCGTCTCGCATGCGGATCTGACTATGGTGGTTTTAGACGCCGCGGCACGCACGGCATTTCCGGCAACTCGACCCGAAGCGCAGCGTCGAATGCAGTCGCGAATGGTAGAGGAAGAACGAAAATATCGGGAGGCCGTTGTTCCTTTTGTTCGGCTGAATTCGCCGTAAGGATGAGGCGAGCGAATGATGACGCGCGACGCGCCTTTATAACTTCGTAGGCACTCGTGATGATACAGCCAGCGGAAGCCAAAGGGAAGGATTATCGCCCAGTGACAGAGATACTACTTTCCAGACGTTCGTTAAAAGTCTCGCCGAAAGCCACCCCTCGGCCCCTATTTCCGTTTCGTCCGCTGAATCCCCGGAAGTCTCAGATAGAATTAAAACGATGATGTTCTAATTTATGACTTTTCACGCGATAGGGTTGGATCTCGGGATAAACGCGGCACGGAAGGCTCTTGATTTAATTGGATATGAATTTTTTTTTTAATGGTATTTTAAGAGACAGATGATGACTTCATTTAATGAATTCAAGTTTATAAATTCCTATTTCTTTTTAACTCTATCGTATATAAATTACTTTATTATTGCTGATAAATTACTTTATTATTATATAATATTCTTTCTATATTAAACGTTCCTGCAAATGTCAGATTAACATGGGAAGATTCAAAGTGGAAACGAAAGAAACAATTATATAATTACGTACGAACTTTTTTAACTTTACAAAAAGCGATAAATAAATTTACTCACAAATTTGTGTTACATAGAAAAATGATGAATATATTATTTTATATTTATATATTAATAATTACTTATCGAATTACGCGATGAATAATTATTAATATATAAAAATAAAATAATATAAAATAAATTATTCTATCACGTCGCGTATTAAATATCGCCTTTTATCTTAAACTTACAGATAAATGAGATAAGAGAACTGATTCATAGACACACAGTTTGGAAAAATACCAATGAAAGTACCAATGAGTAATCGATTTGGTTATATATGTCGAAAATTTTTATCTGGAATTTACTGCTAAAAGAGAATAAGAGAGTTACGATGCAACGTCGGATCGTCGCGTTGAAAGCATTTTAATAAATAAAAGCGTTTCGATTGCCGAGTTGAAAACGTGAACCATGTTCCTTCGCCGTCTGGTATAGCGAAACGTAGTAGAATTAAATGGCTTTCTCGCACGGATCTCGTAAAGTGTGAGTCTCGTCCCGTTGAATGCCACAGCCGAATGAAGTCACTAACGTCGCGTCATTAACTCGTACATCACGTCGAGAATTTATGTGCGATTTGTACAAGACGCGCCGCGCGGATTTACACGCGCTGGCCACGTAATGGATTTTACCACTTATAGGATAGGATCACATAAGGATTAGGATTCCCCTGTAATTGAGTGTGCACGATAACGCCTTCGCACGTGCACCCGCTATATTATCTCTCGTCCTCTTGACAAAAATGATCTAAAGAAGATGGCATAATCTAAGGAAACGAACCTCGAACGAATGTCGCAGACCTAATCGTATCTAATCGCACACATATCTTACACGGTTCACTAAGATCTAACAAAAATATTTTATCAACTTTCTATAAATTCAATTCTTCATATATCTTTAGTCAGGGTGTCTGCTATCTAGAAAAACCTAGAAAACTTGAAATTTTCAGAGAATTCTCAGACAATTTTTGTTTCAAAATTTCAGGGAAATGTTTTCCAAACATTTTATTCGTATTGTATTTGTAATTGCTCGTTGTCAGGTATACGATGCTGTATCATATTATGATGGTATTAAGATAATTAGAAATACTTAAAGCTCTTCCACTTAACGCTCGAAATGCTCATTCTCGTTACTTAGAAGACATTTGTAACGGCGTCGTTTATAGCAAACACTCTTTGTAGAGCAGGAAATATTTTTAAGAAAAAAAATTAGGAAATTAAATTTTAAAAATTCTGGAAAAAACTCAAAAAGAGTCAGATGCGTTTGAACAGATACAAACTTAAAAAAAATAGATTTTTAAAAACACTATTTTTTGTTTAATGTTCCATAAAATTATTTTGTTTTTTAAAATAATATTGTGTGTGTGTGCGTATGTGTAAAACATATATCTTTATTATCGATTACTCCGTTAGTCAACCGTTAATTACTTGTAGCTAATTAATTTGCTTTCTCTGTTGGTATAAAAGGCACAATTATAAAAAGCACGAGAATTAATGAATTATTTAACGAATGATTTTAGCAAATTTAATCAGCAATTTTTTTATACGAAAGTGTTTTTGTTAACATTACAATATTATATTGGACCTTGGAGCCGCTCATATATTATACACAACACACATTCCTTGATCACGGAGTAATTTTCGTGTTCTTAGAATCATGGTTAGACGATATGGATTAGATTCTTCGTGTTCGTGCTCTTGCTTGTTAATGCCTTGGGTCACACACATATTATATGTGTATTTACTTACACACACACACACACACACACACACACACACACACACACACACACACACACACATATATATGTATACGTATATGGCGGCTTCTCTCTGTCCCCTTATTCTTTCTCTATTGTGCCGCCCCTTCGATCGAGAAATTATACTCAGCGAGTCTGCGGATCGAAAATAAAAAAAGAGACAAACGTGTATAAACCTCGGTAGAACTAGAGATGGAGTAAGAATTAAAATATGAAAGTCAGATGTTTGTACAAGATAAGAAAAGTTTAAACACACATACAACGATTTTATTTTTTTCGATGTGCTCTCTTTTTGCCTACTTTTGATCATTTTTTATAATTATATCATTTTGTAAGGATGTGAGATTTAATCTAATTTGAATATAATGTATTCAAAGTTGTCTTAAAAATAAAGGAAAATAGAAGAATTGTGGAATCCAGTAAGATTTCTTTTTTTGAAACACTAATAAGAATTATAAGATAGAAATTATTTCCTCTTTTCTTCTGAAAACTTGACTCGAATTTTATTACCTGTTTTATAACCGCGATAACGAACTGGTTACGATTTTATTTTTATGTATCGCATAACGTAACTAAAGAAGTAAAAGAAGCGACTCGAATTTCTTATTAACTGTCTTTTAACTGCATTCTTCCCTCGTCTCGATATTATTAAGAATCCATTCGTGTCTCATTAACGGAGATATTTATCATTCGAATGAAGGTTTACACCTGTTTTTTTTATTTTTATTCCTATTTTTTTCTTTCTTTATTCCTTACTCGCAGATCGACTTTTTGGATCTTATGAGACATATGAGACATTTACTATATTCATTATCAATTTTATCGTTGTTCTGGGATATTTGTAAGATGTAAGTCGTGGACAAGTATTGTACGAAATTGGAATGGAATTGACACTTTTTTTAGTATTATACTACTGAATATCTCAGATCCTACTTTATGGGAAATGAAATGGAAGCGTCGTTTTATTTGTCGATTTACGTATATTTCTTTATTCTGAAATCATAGTTGTCGTTATGAATCGTAACTAAAAGATTGTCAATATATGATCTAATTGTAAGTTCTATTTTTTTTTTTTTTGCATAAAAGCTCAGCTTCTTAAATTTCAAGAGAAATTAATGAATTATACTTCAACTATACACACATAGATTGCTAATGCCAAATTCATATTTGATATGTTGATGTGATGCCACAATTAACTAAATCAAGAATCAATAAAATATCTAAAAATATTTAAAGATACTTAAAACATCAAAAATATATATTCATCATTTTAAAGGTGATTTAAATTCATATGGCTTAACTATCAAATTGAATTAAATGCAATTCCATTCTTATTTTCTTGTATATGTTATATTTTGGATAACATATATAAATGGCACACAACATTTTCATTTCAATTCAAAGCATGTCATATATGAATAGAAAGAGTGAGGAGGAGGGGTGCTAGCGATATGTGTAAGTCTATGGTCAAAGGAATTATATGTGAACAGATCTCGTGTTATCGTTTTTTATACGATGGCTTTTTATTTCGTTTCTCTTTCCTTCTTTTTTGCAGACCTGAAAAATCGATACAAACAACTAGAAAGCGTTGCCGATGCCGTGGGCGTGCTCGATTTTCCACGAAAATCATTTGTCTAAATTGCAGGACGAATTTTTCTCTCCTCTTTTTCTCTCTTTCTCTCTCTTTCTCTCTTTCTTTCTCTGTAGTTCGTAACATATTATGGAAAAAACGAATTACGAAACCCGCCGCATGTGCGTGTCGCATTATACGGTTTCACTGATTTCAGAAAATGTATTATCCGCTATAAAAAGGGAGACGAATTGGTCAAGAATTCCCCTGCTGCGAAACTGTTTTTTTAATTCTTCCACGTTTGACACTTATGAAGAGCTAATGATAAAGCGAAGAATTATCTGTTCCGTTTTAGAATAGCGTAAAATAGAATACACTTATTCGTTTGAAATGTCAAAGGATGTGACTTTAAAATATATCCACTCTCGCATCTCTCATTTATGTTTTTCTGTACTGATATGTGTAAATCACGTCGCAGTATAAAAAAAGGAACTGAAATTAATATTGCTTGCATCATAAGAAACGATCAGGGTACACCAAAAAAAGTTCGAGCCGAATAAACATACATTGTAACGCTGACGACGGGTAAACACGAAGATGCTGTAATATACATGAGACGAGATGATCGATGCTTTATGCCTAAACGGTGTGACAATGCATATCGTTATTCTTCGCCTTGTCTGGGGCACCAACTTGAAGGAGTTCGCCCGGAGGACTGACGCCGGGCGTCCTCCGGTGCTTCAACGTTACATCAACGTCGCGGAATTCGCGCCCAACGTGCGCGTCGCCGTTTCGTTCTCTCGCCGCAAACGGCGAATCGTGTCTTATCCGCGTGATCTAATCACGTATTCCCGGTAGCACCCGCCCACACGACGACGGCCCGGGAACTCGCGTTCGTATGCACGCGGTTACCGAATCCGGCCGGCGCGGCGCGTAGCCCGGGCCTTTGACTTTTTCACCTCCAGACGGGATCATTGATTTCGGCGAAGGCCGCGGCGCAAAAACGATCCGCGCGCAAGTGCTATTTGCGGAACGTCCCGCACCTCCGCGGACTATTGAGTAYCTTTTTTTTTTTTATTTGCATCCTTGTTAGCTCACAAACTCACGCACGACTCTCACAAGACGATCGGACAAGACTACGGTTCGAATATTCGGTCTATACAAACGTTACGTTTTAAAATTTGAAAAAACAAAAATTTTGTATCGAATATGACTTTTATGCAAACTATTTACTATCTATAAAAAAATTTTGTCGAAAAATTGTATGTGTCTTTTTATTATCATAACGTGTGAAGAATACACAACTTGTTAATTTTGTAAAATATTATATCTTTAAAATAGGTCTTTTATGAATTATGAATCACGGATTATCACATCTTTTTGAAACATATAATACATATGGAAATAAATCTATTATATCAAATTTTTTTAAGGAGCAAATATTTTTCTCGCTTTGGTATTCATATTACCAAAGTTACAAGCACTGTCAATGATTATAAATGCTGGACAATCATACCTCTTACTTCGCATTCGACGTCAAAAAGATAGATGTCGAATTCGACGCGCGCGCGCGCGCGCACGCGCACGCGCACACACACACACACACACACACACACACACACACACACACACCATCCATCTCAATGCCACCCATGCCGGTCATAAAATCTGTCATATCGTGAACGCACACGCGGGACACGCACGCGGGCACATGTGGAATGTAGTTTGGCCACATAGTGGCGTATGTACCGTGTGGTCATCAAATACTGACTTCGGCCATCGGCTTGCGTCATCGACGACCGTGTTCGAGCGCCGCGGCGCGCATGAATGAAACGAAAAGATGAAAGCCGTGTGTGTACGTGCGCCACGCGAGCATGCGTATCTATATGTGTAGGGCGCGAGGCTTCGGCATTTAAATGGGATTTAAAGTGAATGCACAGTCGAAACGAGTTGCGGAGGTCGCGTTTTAACCGTAAACGACTGTGAGAACGATTCGGCTCTAACATCGACGATGTGTCCTTCATCGTCTTCAGTGTCGAATACTTTTCCGAATTTCTCACATAATCGATAATTTGTACGTGTACTCGAGCCATTAACGTTAATTATAAATCATTACAGATGACAGTACCGACAATAATGAATTAAAATGGAGTTACGGAAGATGCTAAAGACGTGCAATTGTTTTTATTATTCGTAATGATAATTAACGTGGTCGTTTGCTAATATAGACTTTTACACATTTTTTCTTATTACGATTTTTATATTATATTATGATTTTTATCTATAAAAATATATCTACTTATCTAATAAATCTGTTTAATAAATACTTAAATGTTTAGAAATTATTATTTTATTATGTGTTACTTTAATACTTAATTATTAGCCATAGGATTAAATATACAAATAGATTCGAATCTGTTGGTAGAGTTTCGAACTCTTTATAATTACTTCAAAAAATAAACAGTATTTTCAAGTAGAATAAAATACATTCGAATCCTTTAAAAACTTTTCTAAAAAATCTGAAACTTTGAGAAATAGAATGTTACTTCTAAGTAAAACTCGAACCTGAATCAAATATATTCTTGAATACTTTATTAAAAATTTTATTTTCGTTGAATCAAAACGTTTGTATAAAACAATTATTTTAAGGTATTATTTTATTATAATTTAAAACTTTTACAAATTAAATAAATAAATAATAATTAAATAAATTAAAATAAGTAATTAAATATAAAACTTTTACATAGTAGAAAGTATAACAAATTATTGTTATAATTTAAAATAAAATATTTTTTATATTGTATTTTATCAATAACTATATTTTTAGAATTCAAGTACTATTTGTAAAAAATTCTTAACGATACAAACTATTTCTAAGTACATTTCGAATCTTGCAGATACTGATTTAAAAATTCAAAACTAACTAGTCGATTATTTTGCAAATACAGTACATGAAATATTATTTCTTACATTGAATATTATTCGAATCCTAGAAAATGAAGCTTGATTATTGAATTTGATTCGAATTTTTAAATACATGTTGAACTTGATTCATACTAATTATTTCAACAAAATGATAATTTTTAGTGTTTGTTGGAACACAGATACTAAAAATTAATATTAACACACATTAAAGTCTCTTTAGCGTATATATTTCGCAAGACGCGGTTCCGCCGAAACGTCCTCGATCGCAAGAAACGCTTTCAAATATCTGTTTGCCTTAGACACGATGGCGCAAAGTCTTAAACATGCCTATAATCTCTATTTTTTGGTTTGTCGTCGGTAATATCTTTAAACCTTCGCCATCCGGTTACTTTCTAATGCGCGTACGGTTTTAATTTTGGACGGTTGATTAAATCTCGAATTCACGGTTCGCGCGATATCGCGATATCAGAGTTGCTTGTCTAAGCGCTTATTTAAATTACAAGCGTTTGCAATTATGACAGCAACGACGGCAAGTCTGTTTCGATTCTTTGTGGTACCACGACGTGACTGTAGCAGGCATTTCGCCATTTCCTTATTTAATCGTGCTCAGGTGAGCACTTATTATTATTTATTAGCATTTATCAGTGTTACTTTATCATTAGTAAGCTAAAAGAGGAATTTAATTAATTTAAACTTTACGCTCTGCAGGATACTTGTCCGACCTCGACTCGGGCATTGACCAAGGTCTTTGAGCACCGCGAAAATCTACGGGAACAGGAAGCTAAAATTGGAAGCAACATTTTTATTACTAAACCTTTCGTACCTCCACGACCGTGCGCGTAACAAGCACTCGGCGTTGGCGTGATTGACGCAACTCTCTGATTCATATTACGCACTTTCATCTTCCAGTCTTTTACGACGTGTTAGATAATTAAACCGCAGAATCTCAGACAACCGCATTTGACATTGAATTTTATGTGCCGTCGCGTGCGGCGTTTAACTGCATCTTCATGCACCTTGGCTCGCATCGGGCGGTCTCGTTCGAAAGGTGTTTATTTACTCGATTATACAAGAAATAAATCGCGTGATTATATATTAACAACACTTTCCCCGTTATCCTCATGCACGGCACAGATGTCGTTACCGCGATTGCTTTCAACGATATGCATATGTGAATACGTATATATCGCTGGCGAGTAGAAGTACAAAGATAAGTAGTGTCTACTTCGTGAATCGTGTATGTCAGGTTGATGTATCGCTCTCAAAACCACTCGAAAATCAGCGAACGGCCTATTGGTAATCCACAACAGCCAGTTCGAGGACAAATCATCTTCTAACGCGCTTTCGCCATTAGCGAGGTCATGTAGAAGAGGAATAATTGCAAAATACCTTGGATGACTACCAAGGCTATCGAATTTTTTTCTATCTAACGGCACAACCGCGTGCCTTGGTGTCGTTGAACGGTTAATCGATAGCAAGGACCGTCCTTGGTATTGAGCCTATGTATCGATCCATTTTTTCTTGATGGGATCGTGATCTTAACGAGGGATAGTCATCGACATGATTCCGAATCATGTCTTATCTGATCATGGAATGGTGTTCTATGAAATGAATGCCAGGCATTTTTGCGCGATTTAACGATCTCCTTCGACGATACAGTATTTCTAGTTTATTTTAAACTATAAATTTTGTTATTCACATATACTGGTTTATAGTTTAGCTTATTATGTTTATACACGTTCGCCTTATAAACGTTATGCCATGTTCAGTACGTTCTCTCTTTTAATATATGTACTAATTATTACGATAAATATTATCGCATGCTTCGATGATCGAATTGGAAAAGATGTCTGCTCCGGAGAAATAAGAGAAGTGCAGATAGAGATGGATATACTAGAAAATATCGATATTTTATATCGATGCGTTTTATGAAAAAAATGCCATATCAAAAATAAATGATTATATTGATATTATTTATAAGTTATTCCAATCATAAATTATTATAGATTATTTATATGTTATTTATAGATCATTCTAATTTTGTGTGTGCGTGCGTGCGTGCGCGCGCGCGCGCGCGCGCGCTTACATTTTATATTTATTTTACATATAAATTATAATAACCAATCTTCCACAGAAAGAGAGTTTAAAAATAGCAACTATTTTAAATGTTCAGCTTTTATATCTCTATTTTTGGTGATGATATTACTAGGTCATGAAAATAATCGTCCACTTGGAACGAAAGACGCAATTATATTTAAATATTTTAATGTTATATTGTTTAATTTGCATATTTAATAGCCAATATTTCAGATGGTCAGTCATTTTTGGGTGATTAATTTAAATAATATTTAAGTTTATATATCCGCCATTGTAAAATCGTTATTTCGGTATATATGTTTAGATTTATTAATATTCATGAAATGTTCAAAAATTATTATTTTCTGTTATTCTATTGCACATTTTGATAATCTGGTTCTTTCGCATTTATTATTTATATAATTTTGTTAATAGAATGAGTGCACGTAATTTTATCGGAGAAATAAATGGTTATCATATTGCTTTTTGTCGTACGAGAAGTGTTGCCGTATCAGGAGCCGTATGCACGAACCATTAGAGCTCTGATGCATCCTTCCCAGAATTTAATCAACTAGAATAAAGGAAAAGGAAAACTAAAAAGGAGTTTAGTGAATTTTGCTCTGATTGGACAACTTTTAATTTAATCTCAATATTAATCCGTAGTAATAATCCATACTAGTAGGGCTTTACGAACCGTATCGGAAGTTTGATATGTTCAAATATCAATACAAAATATCGATAATGAAGCCTAAAATATCGGTACTGTAACACTCATCTCTCTAAATCGGAATCAGTGTATTATCCACTGATTTGCAGTGCTATATTTATAATTGCGATCATTAGTGAGTATTCACTGTTTTTCAGCGATTTTGATTAAGAGGGAGGTAGTTTCATTGATCAAAATCAGTGTATTATTACTGAAAGACAGTGCATATTTCACTGTTTGATATAGTTATAAGTATAGCATATGCTCCGAGAGCATAATAGAGATATAAGTAGAGAAATATTTCGAGTTTATAACTAATTCTATCTATATTTTAACTAGCATTTTATTCTTGTACTAATGATATATATATCGAACTTCGTTAGTGTATATCTTTTAAACTATTATATTACTAATACATAAATTTTGTTGAGCAATCTTGAAAGCACATAAAAATCAGTTAATTTTACAGTATTTACTTTTTGATTTTATTTATAATTTAATGAAGAGATGCTAACTTGACATCAAACATCCTCCATTTTCAATTTTCTGCGATTTTCTGCTAAATCTGTGCTTTAAGCACAAAAATTAAGAAACGGAGCATAATTAGCACATAAAATGCACTTAATTTTTATGTAGATGCCATTTTGTAGGGGAGGGGGATGCTAGCTTAACAGACGAATCGCGCAGTATGAAACTTGAAAATATATTTAAAAATTACACGAAAATATTATTAGACATCAAGATTCAGCCTCGACCGTATATGGCATTTCTCTTTACTTATTTATGTTATTCACGTAACGGTATGGTTTAACTTATTATTGTATAAATTTTGAAACTTGTTCATATCATAGCGTTTAATCCGTACATAAAAAAAAAATGAAAATCGTATTTATGTCGGACATGTACCGTGTTATTCGCTGTTCTTCGCGGTTTACTTCGCGTTATGTTCTTGGCGCAGTAAAGCCGATCGTTAAAACGTTTATTTATTATAAATTCGAGCGGATCGTGGAAAAGAATCTTGCGCTGTCGTACGATAGAATATTTAATGCCTGAAGTAGCCTCGATAGTCACTACGCTCGAAACGCTAGGAAACGCGATCGAGCCGAACGGTTTCTTAACTAACGATTTGTCGACGTCGTCATGCTTACATTAATAAGGGAACTCTCCTGAAATTTTTTGCAGAAGGTCCTCGACAACAGACTGAATGACAGGGTCGACGGCATGATGGAGGCCGGTTTGGTGCAGGAACTACTCGATTTTCATCGCAGATACAACGAGCAGCGGATTAAATCCAACACGTGAGTACACCTCTTAATGCACTATTGCATCACACGAAATACGATACAAGTTCAAGGATTTGCTCTCTTTGTCGTTTTTCTCTTCCATCTTTCGCTCAATCTTCTCAATTTCAATTGTATGCGTGGATAATATTTAAATCGATGTTTAAATAACATTAAGTGGAACTAGAGAGAGAGAGAGAGATCGATATATAATACAAATACATGAGAAGTACCCTTTTTCAAAATCGACAATTTAAAATTGTATTAGCTATAGATGGAAAATGCTGACAAGTTAATGAAATTTATTTAGAGCTCGTTACGCGGATAAACAGAGCGTCTCTGTATGCGTAAGTGAAGGGAAAAAATGCAATAACAGGTCTTTTTCATTTTAAGAATAGATGGCTTACATTCAAACGGAAGATGTACCGGTGACATCTTTAACGACGAAACTAAGAATACGGAAAATCTTATTAATAGTTATCAAAAACATTTCATTAGTCTTATGCAGTTAAAGTCAAGTAGTCTTAGGAAATTCAAATACATGCTATAAAAAGTACAAAAATTATTACGTTTATACATTACTTTTTGGAGAGATTGTACACTCACACACGCACGCAACCAATACATGCAATATATCTTTTAAGATAAATGTGGCGCGCAGTTCGTAGAACTAGAAAATATATGAATTTACGTAGAATTATTATTAAGATCCAGCTTCGTCTGAAAAAAAGTGTTTCTTATTTATTCAATATTTAAGTAACATTTCATAATCAGAGAACGTGTTTACGGAATTTGTTTTTTAGCTGATAGTCATTCAATTTATAATTTAATTTTTTTATTAGTAAGTGCCGATTAGCAAAGCAAATATTTAAACATTCATAGGCAGTTTGGATTATAAATATGCTTATGAGAGAAAGAAAAAGAGAGAGAGAGAGAATTTCTCGGTTTAAATATAAAAGTGGGAGTTATACATTACGCGTATTGAATTTGCAAGGGAAACGCTCGACGATCAAGTAACGATTGTTGCTTAATACCGCGCTCGGAGTACGTGGAATTGATGCGGGATTTCACTGATTTCAATCAGTGTCCTAATTAGCATGCTTCTTCTGAAGGAACTTTGCGGATACAATAAAAGTTTCCTTATTGCAAGCGCAGAATGTAAATGGGAATGCGTCAAGGATAACGAGTGGATCAACATACAAAGTTGTAGTGCTTATCGTGATTTCTCGCAATACATAAAGTTTCTCGATGCACGTCTCGATATGGAATACGATTCTGTTTGTCTTAATGTGCCGTTTATCACCGAGATAATTTCGAATGTTTCTTTGGTCTTAGAGTTATCGATAAAATTCATTAACAACGTTTTAAATATAATTTCCTACCACGATTTATACACAGATAATGTTTAAATTTTTTTCTCCACGCAAGTTTTATCATTTTACACTAGGGATCTTTGTAATAAAATTTTCCTTAAAAAGTAGGATTTCTATAATATTAATTATTGTACACGCACGCACACGCCCAATACATGCAATATGTAATATTAATCTCTCTAAATTTTCTGGAGTGAAATCTCACTTCAATGAGTGAAAATACTGCCACTCTGGAAATGAAGTGACAATATTTCACTCGTTTTGAGTGAGATTTCACTCGTTTGGATAAGATTTCACTCCAGAAAATTTAGAGAGATAATAATATTAAAAATTTTACTTTTAAGTACTTGAAGAAATTAATTATAAGCTGATATTTAAATTAATAAGCTAACAATAACAGAATATTTTATTAAATGAACATAAAATTTGATTTGATTAAAAAAATAAATAGATTATTTATATAAATGAAAAGATTAAGAGGTCTAGAATATTCCGATATATATATATATATATATATATATATATATATATATATATATTCTTCTTAAGCATATATAATGTGCATGAGTCAAATCATTAGAAGTCAGAGATGCATTCTTCTTCGTAATGCTAAATAGCGGGAAACCCAGATTATATAATCAATAAAGCACGAAAAATATCAACGTATGAGACCGAATGCTTCAAATTGTAGGAAAAAAATAATTCTAAGACAATACACGGATTTTAAACTATTATATTCGTCTTTATTTCAATTACTAATAATCAATTTAATATACATCTAGCAGAAAGCCTATTGAAACACGCCGCGATGCACATGTGAGTCTTAACGTACTCGAGTATCAGTATCGAATGAAGAAGTGGCTGACAGCTTGAGAAGATTAGAAAGGGCTTTGTATCTTATAATCTGTTTTGAAAGCGGAGCGCTGCCTTCTTCAGCGACATCGCTTCTTCTCGCTGCTAGACTTGAAGATTGAGAAAGCCAATTCTTTTTATTTTCACCGCGACTGCATCTTGATGAATGCAATGTGTCGTCGAATTCACAGGACGTGTAAATGAATGCTGTCGAGACATGTGACTCGTACTACCGTTAATGTAGATATGCCCAATGAATGGGGCCCCTCCTAATCGTCTCCCCTTGCCTTCCTTGCTTCCGGAAGTAGCGGATGTAATGTGGCCGGATGTCGGCATGAAAATAAAGGAAGTAGCCAGCCGCGAGGAAAAGCACGGGCGCGCGATTACGTGCGCGCAGCGTCGAAAATTAATCACCGTCTAATGAGCTGCCGCCTTCCTTTTCTCTGCCCCTGATTCCTTCTCCCTCGTAGAAAAGAAAGACGACAGTTAAATGACTGCGATTTCCCATAATCGAATCGCGACTCCACGATTTTCACCGTTTCGGAAACGAGAGGTATGCGACAGAACTAATTACTCGACGAACCATGGTAAGTTGAAAGGCGCAATTAGCGACGTGACTGATGTTAGGACGCGCGTACTTGTCGTGTACAAACGCATGACTAATTCAAAGATAAATACGCAATCGAAGTCGACTCGGACGAATGTATTTGTCAAAAAAATTACAGTTTGGTTCACGCGGGGCGAGCGAGAGGGATTCGAGAATACTCCAAAATTAAACATTTACGTTAGTATTTATTATTTATGAAACGGATAGTTTAAATTTCAATTTAAATTAATCACAAGCGTGATGGATATATTTAGAATATGGAGAACGGAATCATCGATTGAAGAAAGGCTATGCGGATGGAAGCGACGATTGTAAATTATTTTATTACAAAGATATTGATAAGATCAGATAATAAATCAAAGGGAAAGTATAATGGATAGGGAACCTCGACTACGAACAGCTCGATCCGGGAGGAATCGCGAAGAAAGTGCGGTCTAGAAACTAATTATTTTATCGCGATCTATCGTAGCAGTGCGCCACGGGTGATAAATAATAGCGTGGCCGAAGTTCGGTCGCGGAAGAAAATCGACGAACTTCCTTGACCGCAAGCCAGAAGTCGGTAAGAAAGTCGCGGGCGATCAGAAAAAACATCAGTTAACTTGGAGTTTACGTGTAACTATTCGTGGAACGCGCAAAAAGTTGCGCAGTATTTTTATGGTCCAGCGGTCCGAGGACTTAAACTTGTTTGCACAAGCGTCTGCAAAAATAAATAAATGCCGTGGCACACGAATGGGAGGAATCACGGATTAGAAGGGAGAGGATATTTCTTCGCTCGTACCTGGACCAAGCGAGAGACATAAACTCTCTCATAGAGGAAGAGATTTCCAGTGTGATTATTTAATCCAGCTCGCATACTTGATGCACAAACGAAACCTGACGTTTCCTTTTCCCAGAAAGGAATGGGAAGTAACGCGTATCGCATGATAGTGTAACGTTACCACTTTGCGCATCGTGTCACATTATACACATAGTGCACATTTTTGCCCGACGTATCGCGCATTTATGTTGATGCTTGTTACATGTACATACAAGTTCTTCCATATCCTGTATTCTTTATAATTCTTTTATCGAGAAGGTATAATGTAATAAAAGCATTTATGTAATAAAAGAGAAAGGGTCGCTCAAACCGATAATTCAATTACATTGATATTGATTGCCAATTTAATAGCAATATAATTGTTATTCAATAACGTTGGAAAGCTTCTCGCGCATGCTTTATCTATGCAACAACATTTAATTGATATTACGGAAAACATTGGAACGTTGTACATTTCACGCATACATACAAGCTCGTTAAGTTATGTTATTTAACAGAGTAATTTGAAGTTGCTCGCACGCAAGCAAAGCAACACATTAAATCACGGAACTCTGCGGTCGATCGCAGGCCGCGATCTTCGGTTTATTTGCCGTGTTTCGCGCCGCGAGAGAGAGAAAGATCCGACCAGTTATTTACACCACGTCATCGAATTCCGCGAGAATCCGATGGCCGTCGCGAAATATTTTGCTTATTGTTCGCGAGCTACCTTCGCGAGGAGGATCGACGCGAAAGAAACCCATTGTTATTAGCGCGCGATAATTTCCGCGAGATTTATCGACCGTGCGATGTTTGATTGATCGTTCTCAGTTCGTTTTCAGAATTTCGAAAAAATTTAATGAGATTAATTTGTAAGTGGCCCAGTTCCGTGTTTGAAACGCGATGAATTTAGGTAGAATAGATGGAAGATTGATTTGCGACCTACTTACACATTTTAACAAGTTTCTCGAAAATTAATTTGTAATGAAATATTACGGAATCAAGTTCTAATTTGTAACCAAAGATAATTTTCCTAGAAATCGCAGAAAACGCCTGGAAAGAACGATTTTGCGGAAATATCTGAAAATTTAGCTAGATACAGATAGATACTGAAAATAATTTTGTTGGGGATCCATCAAAATATTTGCGTAATGCTTGTACATTGATGATAACGCTGTAAAAAGCAGCGACGTGTTTTAACAACCTGTCAACTAATTTGAGCGTCCCACACAATTATGTTGATAGTCGAGACAAAATTATTTTCAGAATTATTTTCATTTGCATCTAGCTAAGTTTTTAGATTCTTTAGCAAAACCGTTCTTTTCGTGGTGTAGAGATGGCCCAAAAATATAATGAAATATTCTAGTTTACCATTTAATGAATGGGAGTGAAATTAGAGCAAGGATTTTACGGATTACTGTCATTTGATTCTCGCTATTGCTTGCGAGACAGCGCGGGATGGTTGCACAAATTTTCTTGATTCTCACACCAAGTCATTCCTCCTTTCGCGTAATTCCATTTTACGGTGCCTCGATTCCAAATGTTCACGCTAGCTTTCGAAATAAATCAATCGATGATCGACTCGCCAATCTGTTGTCGACCGTTTCTACCGGAAAGCCGACAGCTTTACGGCGATTCGGCGCTCTCTTCGTTCGCCGAGATTGTTATTGTGCTAGCGGGAAAGTCGTACAATGTAAATAGAGGGGCATCGGTCACGCTCGCGTTTATTGCCGGACCACGTTCCCTTTATCTCATTCGCGTATAACACACGGATGAGCGGCCAGCCGCCTCCAGCTGCCTCCGATTTGCAGATTGTAAAATAGCACTGTGATCTCCGCGGCGCAGATAGAATCGTAACGTAGGAAAAAAATAGTGAAGTGGCACGGGTAACCGTATTGGAACAGTCGCCGCGATACAGCGGGCTTCCCGATAAAGGGCGATAAAATTAATTGGATGATTAATTGATATCGTCGCGCATATTTGACAGACCTTATCGCTACTCGGCAAGCCGCAGTGATACAAAGCCATAGAATACATTAAACGAATTAATACGTAATTATGAATGTGCATTATACTGCGGAATGAAACACGCTTCGTATGCCACCCATACTCGAGTTAGAAATAAAACTTGTGCTTCAGTCATTTATTTTGCGCACTTACGTTTGGTTGTTTATTTCGAAGCCTATCACGCGAACGTCATTATTTTCCTTTTTGTTTCAACTGTTAATAAAGTTGGCTCTCCTAACCGGTATGACCGGGAGGAGTCGTGCGAGACGAGCATCGGAACGAATCGCTTTGCGATCCTTTCCCGTTGGAAAGCGCGGTCGGTCGCCGCATCGCGTGCGACGTTCCTTTTATCGCTCGTCTTATTGCAGACGAAGTCAATGTAGATACAGAACCGGGAGATATAGCGTAGATAGGTGGGTTCAATCGGTTATCAGTCACAGCCGCGAGCTGTCTTCCTCGTCACACCTGTACGATCTCGTCATCGCTCGCGGTTTCTCATCTGGCGGATAAATTCTTATCGATGCGCCCCGCCGCGATGCTTGTAACATATCGCCCGACCATTATCATTAATTATTAACTGACTGCCCGTGTGTACAAGTGCACGCGGCGCGACGGTGCATCCGCTGCGACGCCGATGCAAATCGACGCCGGCGGTGTGCACTTTGCAGTCGCACGTGCGATGTTTGCGAGACGGTGTCCGGAATGAAGAGCTCGGAAGTCTCGGAAGAAGAATCGATCAAGGGTCGACAATATCGGCACGATTGTTTCAATTGAGACGACTCCGAGTAACAAATTAAAAATATAAGCAATTATAACAGGGATGATGTTGATTTTCTTTTTTTTCTCTCTTAGACATTAAATAATTTTTTAAAATAAATTTAGATGATTCAGTTAATTTAGATAACAGAAGCTGAAGATGATTAATGTAGTGGCGCCTATTATAAAAATATCTCTTACGCTGATGATAGTTATACAAAGATAATAAATAATAAATGCACCCCGGTCTTTAAATTATGACACATTGTATGCACATATGAGAAACAGATAATTGTTCGTTTTATATGTTAGGAAGATAATTGCTCGTTTTATATGTTAGTTATGCAAGAAGAAATGAATTTCTGATGCATTCATGTTGCATACTACACGCCCATTAATTTTTTTTTCTCTCTCGTAAGATGAACAATGCAAAATTACACGCGAGGAATCTCATAGCTTCAGTTCGTGTCATTTAATTGCCGAATATATAAGGTATCAATATTTGTTGCAATAACGGAAATATCGTCACAATAAAATTTGTTGGCACGAATTCGTAAAGAATTCGAGACAAGCTTCTTATAATGCCGTATCATGTACATTCGAGTTATACTATAAATCCAGAAATATCGTTACTGATAAGTGAAGTAAGATTGCCGGAGGAAATATATAAACTTTATGAATAGATAAATCCTCGATGTAACGAGATGTATAATTGATTTCTGATTTCTTTTTAATCTTTTGATATTAGTTTACTCTTACGCCCTTTGCGACTATTGACCGATTCATTGACACCAATGATATCGAAACATAAGCGTAACATAAGTGTAACTGAAATGTGAAGCGACAGTTTGCTCATTTTATCGACGCTACGCAATTATTGGAAACTCAGATATCTTTTAGATATCCGGTCTGAGATTTACCGATAAACATAATAATTTACTCTGGCCGTGAAATTGACGGGTTCTATCAAGAGCGAGTTCTGAGAAATATTTATTCTATCTATCGTACCTTGATACTTTATCGATGATAATATTCTTCAGAAACTACTCATTCGCTGGATAATTCAGAGAAAAGTGTCTCTTCGCTAAATCTTCGATAAATAATCAAAGTTGAGCTTGCCGTAAATGGAAATTAAATGTTTCCCGCGCATAGATTTATCTGTCAATTACAGTATGTAGTCTTGACAGCGTAGATAACATTCTGATAAAAATGGCACGTGGTCTTCTCCTATATCGTCAATGACTCTTAGTCATCGATAATTTATACGTTATGTTAATAAATCTTTAAAGATTTACTTTAAGAGAGTACGTATGTTTTTTCTACTTTAACACCTCTATTAAAAAATTACTTTTGATTCAACTACTCTGTGACTCTGTTCTCTGCGATTTGATTGCGCATAAATTTATTATAGGTACCTAATTAATTTTGATTAAATAAATAAAAATATACTTATCAAATAAACGGCGATCGAAGATTAGAGGATTTGCTTTTTTAATTTGCGCAGTTCCGCAAACGAGATGAACAGCATGTTTTGTTCGAGTAGCCGGTCGATTGCAGTCGTGAAAGAAGCGATTAGAATAAGGATGGACGATTATATTGGAAGACGATCGTTAGGAAACAATACAGCGCCATTATAGTACGCTCTGTTAACTTGTAATACCATTAATAGTGTAATCGCGCGCAATGTAACATGCATAATCTTATTATCGAGAACTGACTACCGTGGCGAAATACCACTATAGATTGATTGGCGTTGAAATAAAAAAAAAATTGGAAGATTGTTGAATATGTCGCTACTGATAGCTGAATATGACAAACGTGCAAAAACTCGTTTTTCTATTAATCTTCAATCGAACAGTTGTTCGCAGTTGTATTGGTTTTATTACAAAATTTGCGGATTTTTAAAAAATTGAAGAGATTTGAATGGCATAAGAAGTTTCCACTTTTAAAAAAGATATTTAAGAGATTTAATTGTTGCCGCTTTTCCACGATGATGACTAGTTCTTTTGCTTTGCTTATTTCATGCTGCGAGAGTAACTGACAGCGTAGAGATTGTATTTTAACACAAACGTCAAGTTATCACGATTGATTTGTAAACTTGTTCTTTGTAAAAAATAAAAAAGTAAAAAGTTAATAACACGCGCATAGGATGCGTCTATGACGCCTAGTTTTTAAAAAAGAATATGTTAAAATGATATTTCGAGAATATGCTAAAATAATATTTCGAGAAAAATAGACTTAAAAATTTGATCAAAAAAAATAATCTTGGGAATAAAAAAGTACATTACCGAAGATAATTTTCTTCGGAAAACAATTTGTAAGATGGAGATTGCAAATCAATGTTCGATTGACAAGTTGCGTAACCGATATTTTTAATTGCTTCTCGGTTGAACTTCTCAATTAAAAATCTATCGGTCTAAGTTTATCGACAGATTTTTATAGTATATAAATTTTTATATCGTCGACTTTCATCTGCACATTCATTCGTACATTAAACAATTTTCGAATAGTTTCAATTTTTTTTACTTATTTACACGTTTCATTTTTGTTCAAACAACTCATTTGCATTCAACAGCCTTGATCGCGATAAATCATACAAATGAGCAAAAAGATGTGTACAGGAGAAAAGAATAGTATGTGTGTTCGTGAATATGTCCGATATTCGAATAAATGAATAATCAATATGAATATATTTTTTTGTATTTATAAAATTTTTTTTGTATTTATAAAAAATGAATAAATACTTTTTATTTGATTTGAATGAAAATATTTGTGAATGTGATTACGAATATTTTCGATTTCGCATTCATTCCCACTCGGCTCTTAGCAAGGGCCTGAAACTATTTGTCAGCTTCTGATACTTATAGCGCATCTATATAGCGTGTATTTTCTTATAATCTTGATTTATTTACAAGCAATCGTAATCATTTAACTACTGATATAATTTGTAAAATTACATTCTGCCTTCGAGCTTGATTAAAGTTTAGGAAATTGTACCAAGAAGAAAATAAAAACTATTGCTGATATTTTTAGGAAATGTATTAAATAATGTGTTACGATTCAGAAATAACGATTGCTTATTGAAACTTTTACTTTTTTTCTTTTATTTTGTTTGAATGAATACGAATACTCGTCAAATAATCATAAAGTATTTATAATTAAATATTTTTGGAAACCCTAGTTTCGAATGAATATATGAATGAATATTTTTTTAACATGAAAATTTTGAATGAAAAAAATTTGTGACTCGATCATGAGTTTTTGTATTCCTCGGACACACTAATAATATGCTACTGTTTCACGAAGACCACAAATCCTAGCGGCCGATTATCTCTCTTTCTTTCACGGTAATCTGCGATAACTCTACATTTCGCAGAGAACATGTAATACCCACGCGACATGCGGCGTGTATAGGCTGCCTGGCAACAGGTTGTAAAAATATTTTAGAACGGTTACGTATTCGCGCGACGCGAATGATTGCTGACACTTTGTCGTTATCTTAATCACAAACTCTATTACTGTTACTGGCGCACAAGTGCTATCATTGCTGCTACCAGTTGCGGACCGTGGTCTCGCATAATCACGGCTATTATCAGTGCTTTATTATTATCATTATTCTGCTCGTCTCGAGCAAAAATGTGAGAAGATTACTTATAAATAGAAAAGTGAACTTCATTATTTTTCTCGGCTGAGTTGAGATTTTATATTTACATGGAAAAAACGGCTTTGTTAAAGTATCTAAAAATTTAGATACTTCAACTAGATAAATCTGAAAATAATTTTATTGAACTGTCATAATTATGTAGGATCTTCAAACTGGCTCCTGGAATATCAAAATTTTTTGTAACATTTTGTAGCTCATTATTCTTGAGTTTCCTACATATTTTGATGATCCAACAAAATTTCAGATTTGTATCTAACTAAATTTTTAGATATTTCAGCAAAATAGTTCTAGTGTAACGTTAATCTTGAAATGAATAGTGCTACTTTCTTTGATAGCGTGTTTATATAACGAATATACCGATATATTGTGTAGAATGAACGAGAACATTTAATCGAATGTATGATCACTAAAATGATAATCGATAACACACATCAAGATAAAAATGATAGTTGAATGTAGAACTCGTTGTTTCACTAACTATAAAATTGTATTATTTTATGTTTAAATCATTATTTTATGTTTATATATCTGATTTTTTCTTTATTATTATATAATTATTTTCATATTTTCAACAAATTTGTTATTTACATTATTACGAAAATAAATTATTAGTTACGAAAATATTAAAAAGCTCCAAAAAATTTAACATTTATTATCACAAAGCAAGTTCGCATATAAGCTAACTACACAAAGTACGAGAAGGAAGAAAGTATAGAAACTGCGAATACGCTATGTCACGGGAGACAGTCAAAGGAAATATTGGTGTTCAACGTTCGAAAGAAATAAATTATCTCCGGTTTGACTTATTCCTTTATTCGCGTCGTTTTGCGACATCGGCATCTCGACGCGCTTGAAAATTCGCGTCAGAACAAAACTCACGCGCCGCGTCGTGAGTCCGATTCCTTCACACCAGCGTGCATTTGGCATTGACACGTGTGCGAAATTATTGAGTCGTGCCTGCGATAGCGCCGGCTTTTTCCCGCCATATATAAGCCGGCATTACGTCGAGCGAGGCCGTCTCGCAACTGCTAATCGGACGCGCCTATTAGATAAGATTCGCGCGAAATCAAAGCACTCGTACTGCCAATCCTTGACTGAGATGCATTCAAACGGTCGGTCTATCGATTAACAACATTTACCTGTTAAACGTTATTTATATCTTATTTGAGAACAAATATTTTTTTTTCGTAAAGCGACTTAAATTGTATTATACTTAATAAAATTAGAATTGTTACCGTTACATTCTTACTGTTACATTTTACTGTTACTTTTTCAACTCAATGATATTACGAGTGTTTTGCCCGATTCGTTCATATTTTGTCTCGATCCTAGCTTTTTTATAAAGCGACACCGTCTCGACGATAATGACGTCAAATTTTTAATTGAACTTAACGCAGTTATGCGAACCTTGAATGATATCACATGTCAAGTTATACATAATTGCAGTATATGATGACCGAGTCTGCAAATAAAAATTCTTATCAGCGTTATCTTTGCACTTCCTTTGCTATATGCGGCGCATGGTGTTACGCAATTCTACACTATCGAAATCCTAAGAAGCTTAAAATTTTCTTCGCGTAACGTTATCTCAGCGATACATAGTTTATCTCGCTGTAAACAAATTAATTCTGCAATTAATTTTAGACTCAAATGTTACATATTTTTCTTTTCTTTAATTCGCAAGCATGACCTTCCAAATGACGTTTCATTAAAATTTCTAATGTTATATGTATCCTAAAGAAAAGAAGAATAGTATTTAATATAATTAAGGCACGAAAATAATCAAATAATTCTAGTTTTTGGGGATTTTAGCTAAATTCACTGATTGATTTCATCGGTATTGAAGAAGTGTTTTTTTTTTATTTGAAACAATTTTTATACGGTTCAAAATTATCCAGGCGTTGCTGCAATATAATTTTATTTTGCGGTACATTATTATTAAAAGAGTTGACAGTCTGCTTTTCTCTTTCTCCTTTTCTCTCTTTCTCTTTTTTTATAACTCAAAACGTTACATATTTTACTATCCTTAAAAAAACCATAAATAAAATAAATAAAATAAAATAGTGTAAATAAAATAAAATCTATAAATAAAATAAATTAGTAAATATTTTCCTTAAATGGACTTCAAGCGCAAAATTTAAAAGACCATTTAAATGTCGATAGAAACATTGCGCTCAATTTCTCTGATTGCACAATTATATTTGGTGCACCAGGCGCAAACCTCCTGGTTCTGAGAAATTTCTATTAATCGATCAACAGCGACACAGCCAGTAAATCGGATAGACGAGCGGGAGAAAGAGGGAGGGAAGGAGGGGGAGGAGAGAGAGAGAGAGAGAGAGAGAGAGAGAGAGAGAGAGAGAGAGAAAATACGAGAATCTTGACGGGGAAGGAAAGACGTGCGATCCAAGAGAGAATGTTTACATTCCAGGTTACCTGATTACACGAAAGGCATCTTCCAGACTATCGGCTTCAAGGAGTTTCACACTTACCTCATACTGCCCGAGAAGGAACGCGCGAGCGAGAAGGTAAGCAACGAGCGTGAGATGGTTCGTCGATACGAACTGTGTTCGCCACGTAGCCGCGATCGCTGTTCGCCTCAGCAGCTGTTTCAGCTGGGATCCTCGGTCATTTTTCTGCCGTCAAAATGCACCGCGCGACTTGCAACAAAATCTACCTCGCCGGTCGTATCGCGATATCTCTGCCTGCGGTCCTCCGTTGTTTTCATTTCTTTCATTGCATGGTACTCTCACGACTGTGTAATACATTGCGGCTTTTTATGAGCTTCTCCGATTTTAATATTGCGACAAAAACCATTCGTGAGAGCTATCAAAGGCTGTCGATTGCACCAGAGATCGTATCTCTGATGCAATTATGAGGGAGGATAGAAAAGTAGTAAATCGGTGCAGAAAATCCTTGTGTCGCACTTGAGCGAAACTGAATAATAGCGATAAACAAATTACTATTTTATTTTGAATGCGCATCGCGAAAATGATGTTTTATATTAATAATGTTTTATATTTTTTTATACAAAATCTTCGCGCGCAATATTATTCTGCTTTACACAAGTATTAAAATTATTAAAATCGGCAAATAGAAAAGAATTATATTATTGCGTAAAAGTTTTTTATGTTTGAAACATATGATTAGTAATTGTTAAGCGAGAGATGAATATTTGACTAATGCAGGGGAAAAAATTACTGCAACAAGGAATCGATGATTTAAAACTCGTCACTAGGAGATACGCAAAGAAGCAAAATAAATGGGTGATGAACAGACTGATTCGGCGTGGCGATCGACAGGTAATTCATTTACCTCGCCTCATTAACGATATACGTATTCATACTGAAATTAGCAATTTGATTGAAATAACTCAATCTATCTTTGCCACATAAATCTTTTTTTTTCACGGAATACATGACTAAATTGAGTAAAATATGAATTATACGATCACTCTGCTTTTTTCGAGGTTCCTCCTGTTTATTCTTTAGATTGCACCGACATGACAAACTGGAATAGTCGCATCTTAGAACCTGCGACAGCAATCATTTCCGCAATATTACACGACGCAAAACCCGATCAACGACCACTGAACGAGAATTTCGAGAATCAAAAGATCACCGATAGTAGTACAAATGTATATAACTATTGCAAGGTAATAATAAAGATGTGATCATAATAAATTATTCTCTCATGCGATTATGAGATAAAATTCTATATATTATATATAATTATTTAAAATATTTTCATGTTAGTTTCGTGAAGAGCTCTTTTGCTTTACACTCAACAATTTACATTGCCCAAGTAATATAAAGATTTAATTATTTAAATTTATGTTAAATTTTAGATAATAGTTTCAGATAATCGAACATTAAGTTGTACAATTCGAGCTTTGTTAATGCTTTTTTAATAAAATTATGCTAAAAGAAAGAAAGAAAAGCTTCTCAGAATAAAAGATCTCTTTTATTATATTAGGTATGTGAGAGAGTATTTGTTGACGAGACGCAATGGCAGGCTCACTTGAAAGGCGCCAAACACATGAAAGCCTTAAAAAAGAAGAAAAAAACAGCTGAGGATACACAATCCCAGGAGTATCAACTGACTAGTTCGTGACAAATATCAGTTTCGCTGTGACAGAATATTCGTTTTCGCTTTATATCAAACCATTGAAACTGTGATTATCTGATCGAAACTCTGATTATTGTATTTTACATATAATTATGTAATTGATATGTAAATAATTTTTAAAAAATAAAGTTGTTTTTTTTAATCCGATGAACCTTCATTACCATTTGTAGGTAAATAGGAATTAACATCAAGAGAATGCTGGACAGACGGCCGAACTTGAACGATGTCGATAATACAGATATATCTAATTTAGAACTAAAAATGACAAGAGTAACACGACTGTCGATAATGAAAGTGACAAGGACAACACGCTTTGTATTGCTCTACTATACCGATATCGCACACACCATTCGCACAAATTTTCATGATCGTACAGTTGATCGTACTTTTCTATTTAGTAAGCTTCAAAATTATAAACTCGAAATGTGCGTTTGATCGGTAAGATGACTCCAGCATCCTCTTAATAGCAGTTGCTAATTCACTTATTAGTTACTGATAAAATAAATTTCTGCCATGTCTCTAGTTAGTAATTTACTTCTTGATGATATTTATAAGCTACAAGAAATTATTTTGAACATAATACGCGTATCTAAAAGATATTTCAAAGATCTCTTTTTAAGACTTTAATATTTATCTTTAATATTTTTTTATGCCGTAAGGAGATCGTGAAGTTGTGTTTGTTTTACGGGCCAAACGCAATTATTTTTTGTAAGCACAAATCTTTTTATTGATTGCATAGAATTATAAATCCTTCTCTACGAAAGTATAGACAATAACATACAACGCAGTATGCAACTTTATACGGAAAACGAAAAACAAAATTACAGTTTTATTATCAATTTTTGGCGTTGACTCGTAACAATATTGCTTTATATAAAAGTTGTGTATTCTAAGCATAAAAAAACAAGCTTGATGCGTTGCAATGATTACTTCAGGGAACAATGCTTTTAGAAATCAACTAAGAGCCTTAGCATAAGAGATCAATGCAAACGAAAAATTTGGGCGAATATGTGTGCGATATCGGTATAGTAGAGCAATACAAAGTGTGTTGTCCTTGTCACTTTCATTATCGACAATCGTGTCATTTCATTTTTAGTTCTGAATTAGATATGTCTGTATTATCGTTCAAGTTCGACCATCTGTCTAGCATCCCCTTTTAAAAATATTTAAATAAATTAAATATTTCATTTATAAGATTTTTTGAGGCATATAGCTGTTTACTTTACCGATTGCAATATTTTATTGATTAGAATTCATATGGCATAATTAATCTAAAAATAGTTGACAAAATGTTTATCGTCCGTTAAAATTTGGTATCATATTTTTTATTATTTTGTTACAATGAGGACAAAAATCCAATTAGGACAAAAACATTAAAAAATGAAGAAACAACTCAAAATAGAAACTGGAATTATTTAATAAATTATTATGAATTAAATCTGATTTAATACTTATCTATTTTAATGAAAAACTTGATTTCCATCTATTATAAAACGTAAAACACACACAAGCATTCACACACATATAGTAATGCACAATATAATGTACACACATATATATATATTTTTTTTTGGAGAAATAAATAAAAGATTAATAAATTGAGCATATATAATATTTCAGTTTGTAGAACTTTTATCAAATAATATCATGGACATCATGAAAATATCAACCATAAAATTGATGTTATACATGATTTTTTTCACGTAAAAAATTACAGATATTGCAATCTGATATAAGAGATTATAAATTCATTTCGAATAAAAATATTTTCATTTTATAATGTAATAGATATTCTTTTATTTAAAAAAAATGAAAGACAAATTTTTGAAAACATTTTTTTAAAATGTCATTATAAAATAGAACGTATAAAATAGAAACATTTTTATTATGAAACTTTTAATATAAAATCTTTTTTATATTTGAATATTTTTGGAGTCATATCGAGGAAAATCAAAAGCTATTTTACGTATGAAAGATGATTTCTGTTACATAAAATTTTTTTTTAAACCAATCAAATTGTAAGTTTTTAAATTCATCATATATGCAAAGTTTTATTCAAACAAAATTTCCTGACCTACGAGATTCTTCTGTTAGACGACTCCAAGCATCACAATATTTTCTGGGTATGAATTTTGATGAGTCGACGAAATGTTAACATAAAGTAAGTCATTGAGCGAGAATCAATATGAAAATAAGTCATCTATTATATTAAAGATGGTTTTTTTTATCTCCAGTTCCGTAAAGCACATAATGCGTATGATGTATTATTCATTAACTGTTAAACAAGCATAAAATGAAACAAAGATAAAATGATGATTATGCGCATCCTGCGCTTTACGGAACGTAGCCACTATCAAATAAAAGACGAAGACTATCCTGTAGAAGAAGTCAGTCAAAACGAGTATAAATATCCATTTATGAAATATCGGAATAATTATAAATTGTAAAATCGATACTTCTGGTTTTACTTTCTGGTGATTGATAAAGTAGAACAAATACAAAATAGACAATGTAAATATCTTTTAAAATTAATGTTCCTTATATTGATTTCGAATACGTTCGGAGAATGACAGAAGCCCCTAATGTATCATAATTGAATAGTCAATTATGTTTAGTTATCCGTGCATCAAACGAACAATGCGACTTAGAGCACAATGCAGCCCACATGTAATCGTTGCTTCGATTGTATTACGTTGAAATACGAAAGGCTCTTTCAACTGTCAGCGTGAAATTAATTCAAGCGGATGAATTTCTTCCGTTTTTCTAATAATCGCAGAAAGCGAAGAACCGTTATAATAACAATTGTCATATTAAAGTACCACGAAATCCATCTCCTTAGTGTATAAAATTCATATAGAGCCGAAGATAATGTTTCGCAACAATTGAATGTGTTATCGCTATTTCTAATAAGACAAATTATCTCGGAAATTAAATAAAATAATTAATTTTATTGTTAAAATAATTAAAAATTATAATATCGTGGAAGGGCTAATGAGAGCTATAACACGCTGTTGATGGTGCGCAGTAACTAATAAGATTTATTTAGTATAATTACAAATTTCGGCTTACCTTTAAGCCATCCTCAGTGTGCACGTTCAACTTTCAAATCGGTTCCGTTAACAATGTCAAGTATCCAAACACATCCAGATGTCAAACGGTGGAACG
>JANQDE010000661.1:39596-49680 GCA_037157785.1 Cephalotes varians
GTTTATATAGGAATCTCTTAGGGGGTGGATTTCTTATGGGATGGTTCAAGTTGGTTGGTTTCAAGGTTTTGGTTGGTGGGATATCCCTCCTTCATRATCAATCTTYCAAATCTCCAARAWTTCGTTGGAGCTTYTCACATTAGATTGGCTCCAYCCGCAACGTMAATCTTATCCTACGCTTGTTAATTGGTGTTTCATTATTATTTGTATGACTTTTCTACGGTCATCTATTGGCAGGTTTGGATCTTCACTTGCCCGCCCTGTTTCCTAAAGAGGTGGCAAGAAAATTCTCATGGCACCTTCCAGAAATATGACTTGTTTCATTCATTTATTATTTTTTTTTGTTTATCGCCGAGTCCTCTTTTATTAGAGGCTGCAGGAATCCACCTGTTAAAAGTTTATGAATTCGTGGTTCCTTCCATATGTTGTCACGACTTCGCAGGACCCACCGATTCATATCAATGTTAGATGTTTAAAGAATGTTTCGTTTTGGGTAATTGTTTGTTACATTTAGAGTCCCTGCCACCTGGGTACTGATTTCGTTTACTTGTGAACCAGATAAGACCGGCAAAATCGTGTTCTTGTTTAGTTTCTTATGTCAAAGTCGCATCCGGAAGGTTCCTTGTGACATATTTATATTACACTAAATGACGACATACAGAATAAGAAGGAAATTCCATCGGGCTTATTCCCCGTTTGCCAACAGGTGACCGCTACGCCTGGGTTTCGTGTGCTTCTTATTCTAATAGATTATTTTGCTAGTTTTTATTGAAATGAGGAAATCGTGGAGTCCTCAGGACGTAACACATCTAAAAATCATAAAACGAGAAGATAATGTTTTAGGATCGAAAATTAGGCTTTTGTTTGTTGCTATCCGACACCGCATTCACGATCAACGACGACGGGATCTTCTTGCGGTCAATAATTCTATGGAGCTATAAAAATAAGAAAGACCTACACATGACACAGAGATAACAAATCCTAACTAACTCCCATTTACTAGTCATCCCCCTTTCCTCGACAACGCCTTTCGAATTTTGACCAATCCTAAGACAGAAGACACACAAAGTAAACAATTTCCAACCTACTTTGCCAATAGGCAATACTAAAACCAAAACCTGGACTGTGGGTGAAGCCGACTCCATAACAAACTTCCTAATCAAAGTCTGAGAAATTAAAAAGTGTACCCCCAAAAAGAAATCCCAACAACCAAAGATCCTAATCGACCAACGTGGCACATCCTACAGGAAAAAAAGGATTCCTATATAAGCCGCAACATCGTAAAATTATTCTTTTCTGATTCCTTCCTCGGCTTGCTCGAGTTCGAGTTCGTTCACTCGTTTTTTTTCTGTGACGGGTTGCGCGTCCAAACTTATACTCTCGACTTGGTTGTCCGGGCTTGTGAGTGCAAACGGAAGTGCTGCCCAACCAAAATCAATCGCCCTACGAGGCCCTGCTACAACTCATCACTCCACAACGATCAAAGGATTTTCGAGCCCGACCATACTAATTCGGCGAACCTCCTTCCCTTCGAGGTCACTAGATTTGCTGTTGAACTCGATCCTATATCCTTATTCCCTCCAAAAGTTCATGGACAATATCCAATGAACTTGATCTTCCAACTTCTAGAGGTTAATCAATACGGTCTCTTATCCCTTTTTCATTCATCCATCCTATTTTCCTCTTTTGTTAATCCAGTAGAATCACAATTATAATCCACTCTTTTCCTTTCCCTTAACTTCTTGCTAAAGGAGCTAGCAGATACTTCAATTCGCTACTTTAATTTGCGCTCTTATCCGTAGTGAGCGACCGACCATTGCCAAATCCGACCCTCAGCCGACAGGCAGCGAAACGTCTCCGGCGTCAGAGAAACAAGCTCGCGCATCACCTCCTGGACGAGGTGCACCTCTTTACCGAATACTTCCGTGACCTAACGCCGCGAAATGATAATAATCACTCTAATTCTAGTATAAGCATGCCATCTCCTCTTCCCCCTCCTCCTCCTCCTCAATTACCTTCTCCTTCCCCGAATCAAGTTCCTTCGCCTCCGTTCTCCTATACTCCCTCTGGTAGAATCCGATTTCCCTCACTCCACGCTAACATCTAGGATATTTCCAGATTCCCCTCCTTCATTCGTTCCTTCTCTCCTCCCTCTCACTCTCCAATTCCTTTCTCCCGAAGAGCTACCTCGCCCAAATTCTCTCGCGAATTCCACGACGTCGAGGATGGAGTTCATTGACGAAGTCCCGATCTCTCCTCTTCGACCCAGATATTATTATTATTATGAGCCTCATCAATTCTTAGATACCCTGATCCTACAATTCCCGTAGCGCACCACTCCCATTCCTCCCGGCTCTTATTCCATCGGGGCCGACGATTTCGATTTATCCGAAATCAGGTCGACCATTTCGGGTCAGAATCCAGACACTATTATTTCCTTTCTTCCTTTTTTTTTTTATGAAGTTCTTGTCCTTTTCTTCCATAATCTTTTCTCTCCCTCAACGGCCACTATCCGCGAAATAGATTAACCACATCTGATTAACCACTCCTTCTCCGTACTCCCTCTCCACTGTGGTAATCATACGACTACAACACACATACAAACCAACACAATAATCTGTAGAAACAAAAACATACTCACTCCAATTCGATTATAATCTTAGTTATAATATGAATACTTGCGTTATTGTACTTAATGTTTAATTTGTAGAATTAAATGCTTTCTTTATTTTTGAATAGCTCTACTTAATTTAAATACCTTCGTTTCATCCTGTTTCCCTCGAAAAGATCACACGTGGTCCGTTCCCTGGTCATATGGATTTAGTTCCTTGACCTAAAATTTAAAGGACCGACGAACGCACTCTTCCAGACGGTGTTACAGCAACCATATGATACGCTGACACACATCTGGGACATGAGACAAGTGTGTTCGACTCGCGTCATAGCGCGTTGATCTGCGAGAGAGATATCTGAAACGTCCTTTCATATCTTGCCTATCCCAAATTCCTTCTTTTCAAGATAAAGAAAATTATCCTGGGGTCTGAACATAACACAATAATATATCAGATATGTTTAAATTACAATTTATTAGATATTACATGTTTGTAAGAGCTTCAAATGTGAGCGTAGGGTCTCTTCTTACTATTGTTTTTTCATTTTTTGGAAAATGGAGAAACGTTATAGGGATTTGAATATCGATTAAGGAAACACCCTATTCTTCTTGTAAACGTAATTGATGTGGCAGTCTTGTAATAAAATGTATTGTTGTATTATCCGGAAAATATGATGCGCTACTATTACTAGGCAAAACTACGTAAAAATTATCCCATCCTATGGATATTCATTATTTTTTCAAATCGCTTGGCTTTTTCACATGTTAAAACTTTCTGGAAAAACACGCCAACTAACGAGGATACGTCTTGACCGACCTCGACCTTTACTTTGAATTATTCTCTTAACCGTGAGATTTGTTTTTGCATAATCCCGACAGATCCTAGTTCTTCTTCGTAAAAAGTTCCGTCAATATCTTCCCCCTGAAGATCACGTAAGAAGTAGACTGGTAGTTCCTGGTGTGTGGAAACGCGTATCATGAGAAATATTTCTTTATTCCAACCGCCTTCATATTCTTTCGCGAACGCCGCTTTGTTGATACTGATTCGCACAAGATCACTGATCTTATATTTAGGAACACAAGCACGTTTACTGGCATATCGCCGCTCGAGATTTGCTCGAGCAATCCGAGCATTATTTAATGTTACATCATACGGGATCATTTTAATAGCGCTATGATACGAGCGATTGTACGCGTCAACAATATTTTGTAATACATCATTATATTGTTTATTTCTTGTATAAGTAAAATATCAAACAAAATCTTGTATAAAATATAAAACAAGTCTGAAATATGTTTCTAACAAATGAATGTATAGAAAAATTATCAACTTCTATTGATTCTCTTCAAACAGAAATTGTATATGAAACCGAAAATGTACAAGAAGAAACTATTTTTAGACATACAATCTAAATTTCAAGAATTTACAAATGTTTTGAATAAATCCGTTCTAGAATTTATTAGCAAAATAAATTCCAATATGTTGTTAAATCAATCACTAGTTCAAGAAATAATAGGAAATTTAATATGATTTTTATCTTCAGGTTTCCTTAATATTTTATTGGACTGTATTGATCACGCTTTAAACAATACAGATAATTATATTATAAATTTATAACGGTCTGACTTTTCTCTCGCGAGTGCGAAAGTCCGGGATCGGATCTAGCTCGTTGGACGCCAGGCGAAAATAAAGAAACGTGGTTTTGGTTTTAGCAAACGAAACAGTAGTGATTTATTCTTTAAGCAAACATATTTACAACGTATTTACACATGCATCGTTAGTCATGCATCTTCAAGCTTCGTGTTTTTATCGAGCGGCTGGTTTAATAGCAGTGTGTACGCGGTGCCATGCAACATGCAGAGCTCGTGCAAGCAGAATTGTTACGCTACGAATCGGCGTATGATTGTGCGAAAGCGCGTATAGCGTGAGGCGTTTTACATGCCGTGAACGAGCGGATGCAATGAATGTTTATTCTTATATATTATATATTAGGATACAGTTATTACATAGTCTATTTACAGTGGTTAACGTGAGTCAGTAAGCTATTTACGCGGATTGAGCCGCTATTGCGGAACGCGTGCGTGGGCTGAGTTCTATGCCGTGAGAGGCCGACGCGGCCGTAATTCGTGGCGGCTGGCGCGCACGCGAAGGCGTGACGTCAGATTTTGTGAGCGCGGATCGGTTGGCCGGTGGCCCGCGGCGGACCGTGAAAGGCGCGTGGATTCCATGTGCCATGCTAATCGGGCGCGTGTCGCGATGCGCGGATTTCAAAACGGCGTTGATTCTTCCTGACGAGGTGCGGAGACAGAGCCGAGAACACCCGTGCTCTGAGACAAGGACAAAAGGCCGAGAACGCTCAAGCCTTACGTTAAACGGAGGCAAAGCCGGGAACGCCCGAACTCTGCGAAAGGATGACGGCCGAGAACGCCCGAGCCGTATGTTAAGCAGAGGCAAAGCCGGGAACGCCCGAACTCTGCGAAAGGATGACGACCGAGAATGCCCGAGCCGTAAGTTAAGCGGAGGCAAAGCCGGAAACGCCCGAACTCTGCGAAAGGATGACGGCCGAGGACACCCGAGCCGTAGGTTAAGCGGAGGCAAAGCCGGGAACGCCCGAACTCTGCGTAAGGATGAAGGCCGAGAACGTCTGAGCCTTCAGTGATCGGATTCAAGAGCCGAGAATGCCCGTGCTTTTGCTTTCAGAAATAAAGAGCCGAGAACGCCCGTACTCTTTTAGGAATCAGGATACCTGTAGCCGAGAACACCCGTGCTGACAGCTTGGTAGATCGGATCTGGTCCTGAGTGCTCCGTGCCGGACCGTTTTATACCTGGGACCCGACTATGGAGTGATAGCCGCGCAAAGCGGCGTTGATTGAACGCTAAGCGCGAAGCGCGCAGCGTGGGGCGCGAACGCTAGGCGCGGAGCGCGCGCGGTGCGGGCGCGGAACACTAGGCGCGGTGTGCGCGCGGTGCGGGCGCGGAGCGCTATTTACAACACCTTATATCTAAAACTTATTAACTATGACACGGCACATTACACGGGAGGGTCCCGTTAGCACACGTCCCGATAGCACATGTCCACACACATCGCCTGGTGCTTAGAGTTTTTCCACTGGACCACCAATCAGAAAATTTTATTTTAAATTAGCCAATCGGCGACGTGGGCTATCGGAGCCCACCCATATACACTATATACAAACGTGACGTATCGTCACAAATTTAAAATTCAATATTACAACCATGCTACAAATGTTGATTACATCTTAGGAATAATTCAAAACAGATTACAAACGATTTAAATACTTTTCACTTTCATGAAAATTTAATTCAACCTATTGAATATGCTATCGGATTTACTACCGATGAATCTAGAAAAAATAATGAAGTTTCTTTGATATTGAAAAATCGTACAGTCATATTTCTGTAAAGAAAACTTTAAAATGTTTTTTAGAAATTCCTGACATATTAGATGAAATTGTTCAATATCAGAATGACATTGTATCAAGTGATCTATTGACTAGTATATTGCAAGGTGAATTATGGAAAGAAATAATTTTAAAATATTCAAAAAAACGGTAATGCCTTTAATATTATATTTTGATGAGTTTGAAACATGCAATCTACTTGGAAGTCATGCTGGCATGTATAAATTAGATACTATGTATTTTACAATTGCTTGTGTACCTCCAAAATATGTTAGTCGAATAGAAAATATTCTTCTTGCAATGTTGTTTCATAATCAAGACCGCATAGAATTTGGAAACAGATCAATTTTTCACATTTTATTTCAAGAATTAAAAAGTTTAGAGACTGAAGGCTTATCCATTATATCAAATGGCACAGTGTTAAATATTTTTTTTGTAGTAGTGCTTATTGTTGGAAATAATGTAGAAATTCACTCTATTTTTGGTTACCCTGAAAGTTTTTCAGCAAATTACTATTGTGGATTTTGTACCGAAAAGAAAGAAAACATGAAAACACAAATTAATTTAAAAGTAGGATCTAACAGGAAAATAACTGATTATAAGGATCACGTACATAATGAAACTTTTGGAATAAAAGAAGAATGTATATGAAATGATCTTAACTGTTTTCATGTTTATGTAAATATAAGTTGCGATATAATGTACGATTTATATGAGGGCATTTATCGTTATGACATGGCTTTCATTATACAATATTTTATACAAAATAAATATTTTTCATTATCAATATTAAATTTTCGAATTAAATATTTTTCTTACAGCAATTTTGAGAAAAATAAGCCGCCTTCAATAACGAAAAATCATTTGATAAATGGCTGTATTTTTTTTCGGCATCAGAAATGGTATGTCTAGTAAGACATTTTAATTTAATTATTGGAGATCTAGTTCCAAGGAATGATAAAGTTTGGCAATTTTATTTAATTCTTAAAGAAATACAAGATGTAATTACTTTGACACAAATATCAAGTAATATGTTACAATACTTAAAATATCTTTGACACAAATATCAAGTAATATGTTACAATACTTAAAATATCTAATATCCGAGCATCATGACATGTATCTTAGTTCATTTAATTCGTCTCTTAAACCCAAGCATCACTTTTTGCTTCATTATCCTAATATAATATTAAAGACCATTAAACTGGACCACTTATTTATTTATCTTGTATGCGTTTTGAAGCGAAACATAAAAAGAATGCAAATAATGTGCAGAGTAGAAAAAATTTACCATTAACGTTAGCTAAAAAAAGTCAATTAAACATCCTTTATAGATGTATGTCAAAAGTAGGTATATCGGAAATAAAAGTTGAAAAAATATTAAATGTTCGTGCAAATTCCACAATATTTGATTTACCTTTTAATATAAAAAATTATTACGAAATATTGTGGTTTGAAAAAAATGGAATAAGATTCAATAAATTTAATATAATATTTTTCGATTGAAGATAACATTCCAAAATTTTTCAAAATCATTAACATTTTTCATCATTTTGAAAATAAATTTGAATGCATTTTTATATGTCAAGAATTGATAGCACAATACGATTCACATTATAAAGCATATGTTGTTGAAACATCAAATAATCACACATATTTTTCTTTGTGAAATAGAAGCTTGTCTTCCATTAAACATACATATATATGACGGCGTATACGAAAAGGGTGTTTCTCACAAAAAAATGGGTTTTCACTTTTTGATTTTTTTAAATGTAGAATTAGATGTAGATTCCGATAAACCCATCGCCAAGGTTGTATCACCATTTTAAGTGCGTTAAAAACTGCTGTAAAGTGAAGTATCTCGTACTTTCACGTGGCGGCGTACTAAGGATCTGCTTCCCTGCACGTTCCTGGAGGCGGGGAGCGGGTACGTTGTCATCAGGTGGGGCGACATGGTCGTAGTCGGGGTATATCTGTCCCCAAGTTTGAGCCGCGCCGAATTGGAAGATAGGTTGGGGCAGATCAAGGAATGCGTAACGAGATACGTTCCTGCCCCAACCACAGAGGCCGGGGACTTCAACGCGTGGTCTACGCTATGGAGTTCCCGGCGCACTAATAGGAGGGGTGCGGCTCTGGAGGACTGGGCGGCGTCACTGCGCCTGTGTTGTTTCAACACGGGTGCAACGAGCACTTGCGTCCGGCCACAAGGGGGGGAGTCGATAGTAGATGTGACATGGGCGACTCCCGAGGCTGTGGCTAGGGTAAGGGGCTGGAGGGTGTTGATGGAGGCTCACACTCAGTCGGACCACCGTTACATAGGTGGTCCTGACGGAAACTCTAGCCCAGGTACTCGGACGCCGCCACGACGATGGACCCTCAGCAAGTTCGCCGAGGATCCCTTCGAGCAGATGTTGCTGGCGGGATTGTGGCCTGCGGAGGATTTCGGGGGACATAGGGACATGTGCGGAGCGTTTGCAGGATCTATTAATAAGGTCGTGCGATGCCGCCATGTCCAGATCTAACCCTTGTCCCCGCCGGGCCGCTTACTGATGGAGCCATGAAATCGCGTCGCTCCGCCAAGTCGCTCATCGCAAGCGCAGAGCGCTCAAGCGGGCCCGGCGAAGCCGTTGGCCTGATCCCGCGGAAACGGAGGAGGCAGCGGCAGCATACCAGAGAGCAGCCAAGGCCCTTCGGAACGCTATCGCTGCAGCCAAGGCTAAGGCCTGGGACGAGCTCCTCCTCACATTAGAGGAAAATCAGTGGGGGCGCCCGTACCAAATAGTCCACGAGAAACTGCGAAGGTGGGCGCCACCGCACACGGAGACTTTGGAGCCCCGGTCCTTGCTCGCATGCTGGGAGTTCTCTTCCCGGAGGAGGCGGGAGAGGAGTCCCCGTGGGTGGAGCAGCCCCAGAGTGACGGGGAATGGAGCGAGGACCTGGACGTCTCTGAGGAGGAGCTCAACGGAGCCGTCAAAAGGATGTGGGAGAAGATTACGGCTCCCGGTCCTAATAGCGTCCCCGGCAAGATCTGAGCTTTGGCCATGAAGCACATAGGCGAGGGCACGAGGCACCTCTTTACGAGGTGTCTCAAGGAAGGAGTTTTCCCCCCAGTATGGAGGAGGGCCAAACTGGTCCTCCTTCACAAGGAGAACAAGCCAGCGGACATCCCATCAGGTTATCGGCCGATCTGTCTGCTGGACGAGGAGGCCAAGTTGCTGGAGAGAATAAGCAGGCCGACTCGTCCGGCACCTCGAGGAAGTGGGGCCCGACCTGCACGGGCAGCAGTTTGGATTCCGCCGGGCCAGGAGTACAGTGGACGCCATCTTGTACGTCCGGGCCCTGGCGGAACGGCCGGTGCAGGAGGGCGGGGTGATAGTAGTGGGGGTGTCCTTGGACATCACCAACGCCTTTAACTCCCTGCCCTAGGACCGCATAGGGAGGGCCCTGGAATATCATAGAGTCCCTCCCTACCTAAGCGAGTCCTTCGGGCCTACTTGTCGGATCGATAGTTCGAATACACGGGACCATGATAGAGTCCCTGTGGAGAGGGGTGTGTATCGCGGGGTTCCGCAGGGGTCAGTGCTGGGCCCCCTCTTGTGGAACCTCGGGTACAACGCTGTGCTCAATAGGGTTCTCCTTTCCCCCGTCTGCGAGATTGTCTGCTATGCGGACACGATAATTCTCGCGGCCGGGAGGGACTGGGGGGAAGCCAGGAGCCGGACCAACGAGGCCACGGCAGGTGTCGTGTGACACATCCGAAGCCTTGGTCTGGAAGTAGTGGCTCAAAAAACGGAGGCCATATATTTTCACAATGGCCTCCGAGGGGCGCCCCCAAAAGACTCGATCGAGGTCTCCGGTGTGCCCGTCCCAATTGGGGCCCAGATCAAATACCTGGAGTAGCATGGTAAGGCCGGTTCTAACTTAGAAGCTCCGAGGGGAATGCGGGGCGGGGGGGTTCTCCGGGCGAGGGGCATGACGTCACGAGGGAGGGGGGGGACTCCGGGCATGGCGCTACAAGGGAGGGGGGGACTCTGGCGTCACAAGGCCCTT
>JANQDE010000663.1:6472-19658 GCA_037157785.1 Cephalotes varians
TTTTTTAATAATCGACGATATTATCACTTAAATTTTTTAATTTTTTATTCATTTTTTATAAGTTAAATATTTTGCACAATAAAAGATATCAATTATACATCTGTCATGAGTATTTCATGTCTGATCATGAGTATTTCTCATGATCATTTGTTACGAATGCGCACCGGAATCCGTTGAATATCAATTTTCACTTATCGCAGTTGCTCATTGACATTGACGAGCCATTACGGTAAGACGAAATGAATTCGAAGGTCGCAGTTATTTCTCCTAAGGAAGTAACTGCGACCTTGCTGACAATGCCAGTGCTGATCGGAAGAACCGACCCGGCAACAGATCGTCTTTAAGCAATATAAATGCGACACGCCAAAAGAACGGCGACGGACAATTTAAAACTAGGACTTGTCGCGTAAAGTTCTGTCCGCGAAATAAAATTACGCGTGTGATAGTATACGAATTTATTTAATAAAACATTTAAAAGAAGCCAAATAGTGTATCGCCTTCGATACTTCCATCATTCTCAACCCAGTGCCTCGTGATTGCGGCACAACAGGTCATACAGTCTGTTTGACAAAAGCGTGTACAGCAAAACCCGAAAACTATTTGGAATTAAAAAAAATACACACATATTAGGATAAAGGCAGCGAATATGGAATAGGTTACTAATATGGAATAGAGGCTTTTTTAAACAAAGCGTTGCATTCTAGTGGCAATCACTGGAAATTGTTGCAATTGTTGTCAAACGTGCCATATCAAATAATAAACTCGATGCGACAACGAATTTTTGTAATATAAGCATTTATTTATTTTTGTTGCGTCTGGAAATGTGATAGCACTATTTTAAAAAGTGTTCTTACAAGCTGAATGTAAATTATTTAATGTTTATAGAACATAGACGCTTTTAATAATATTGCATGAATAATATTATGCCGTTTAATTGCGATTTGTAACTCTTTATTGAAATGGGCAGAGTTTATGTGTCATATTAAGATGTGTAATACGGATAATTAAATTATTATGGAATAAAGAGTAGAGAATATAACGTTTTTGTTCTTTTTATAAATAATAAAGAATATTTTTAGTTGTTAATGTTTATTTTATTAATTTAACGATTTAGGATTTGATTTTATTGTCTATGTTCATAATGTAATTTTATTTATGTGCTACATTGTACAGTAAACGTATGATTTTTAAGAGTTTCGATTTCAATTTAYATAAAAAAATWAATTTGCACTTTATTTTTTAWGTTATTYATTATTGTTCCTCAAATTTGACTAGTATTCCATATTATATCCCTTTTCTTTACCCTCCTCATTTTCTCACTTTTTACTTTTTTGTAAATATTGAAGTTGGACTTAAATTTCGGAGACTTTCATTTATTGGATGTTATAGTTAACATGTTGCTTAAAAGTTCTACATTTATTAGAAGCTTTAATATGCATTTGTATCGGAGTAATATTAATTTAAAAATTAATATTCCATATTCACTGCCTTTACCCTACATGAAATAAATTGTGATGTTTTATTATTAATAAGTTATCCAGTTCATTTTTTTTTGCTTTATTATTAATAATTGCCTGGCATTTCCGAGGCATATTTTCTACTAATTTTATAGCATAAACTTGAGACAAAGAACTCCATAAATCAAATCTGTCGAAATAACTGCTTGACGATCCAAAACTTCTTTCCTCGGAGCTTGAATTTCATGAGTGCCCAAACATTTTTCTATGGGATTTGCATCTGGCGATTGCGACGGCCAATCCAGTATATCATTTTCTTGTTTCCACAGTACAAAGACTCCGATATTTTGGGTCATTGTTCTCTTGCAGCAGCCAATTTTCGTTTTTCATAAACTACCTTTGTGCAAATGTAATAAAATCCTCTGATATGTTTTGACCAATTTGGCAGCGTTCAAATTATTTGTGAAAATGTGCAAAATGCCAAATCTCTGCTTTGAAAAACAGCCCTCAGACATAAACCTTTACCGGGTATTTAACAGTTTACTGGATGAGTCTATTGGTGTGGGTAGACCAAGTATGATGAATGGAAAAACGTGCTCAAAAAGAACTTTCGTCCAAAAAATTATCTTGTCCCAATCTCCGTCCAAATTTTTTTTCGCCCAAGTGAATTTTTTTTCGACGTGTTTTTTGAACAGTAGCGGTTTCTTAACTGTGCTTCAAAATTTTACTTCATGAGCCAGTAAACGTCTTCTTATAGTATCACACGATATATTTAGACCCTTTTTACGTAAAACTGCTTGCCCGCCACGCAATGATAAACAAGGATTCTTCCCAAATCCTAAAATTCTGTTCTTTTTTTTCATCATTTTTTTACATTAATGTTTTATCATCGAAATAGCGTTTCACTACAAATGTCTTCGACTTTTTCATGTATTTAGCAACGGTTCCGCATGACATTTTTTATCCTTTCAGATGCAAACACAGAAACATAGCTTCATAACGTGATACGTACGCGGCACTCATGGTGAAATATGTCCTTCTGTGATCAAGGTTGAATGACAACTGAGGCTTTCTATACACAGCATCTTGGAGGAAGGATTTCGCTACTTGCTCGCGTTAGAATCTACTCTCTAACGGTTTCCAGGAAAAAGTTTAACCGTACATGCTTTTGTCAAACAGATTGTATGTCAAAGCATTATCAAAAACTAAAAAAATTTATAGGTTGTTCTATTATTACGTTTGAATATCTCCATAAATTTGGAATAATTTTTATTTTAAATATATAATTTAAATTTTATTATTAGTTCAAAAGTTATTTAATTTTTTTATTTACTCTTGATTCTTACGTAAAATCACGTTTTACTTATTCGCAAATTTGATGAGGATTACGAATTAAATCAAATTTTGTACGTATACTAATAAATCTCTAATAAATATTCGTGCAAAAGTTTATTTGGATCTACTTATTCGTTTAAAAGTCGTTTATCTAAAACTGCAGCAAAATAAACATAAGATATTATATACCAAATTTTTCGTTGTTTTTTCTGTGAAGTTTAGTTTCAGAACCAAAATTCGGATATTCACGATCAAAATTTTTTGTCAATGATTCAGAAAAAAAGGAATAAATCTCTCTCTAAGAAGCCTTCGATTTTTAAAGTTTATTAATTTTTAGTTGGTACAGTCAAATATTCTTAATGCAAATAATCAAAATGTGACAAGTTGATGACATAACGCATATGATAATAGCGCGACTTAGATCACCCTTCTTGTATATCGGAGAAGACGGTAATAATGATAATAGTACGAGAATGGAAAATGGAGCTAGAGAAACGACTATCCCGATCATCTAGTGAAAGTTCTTCCAATACAATTCACACGCTTCAACCTCCCCGAGTATATCACAAAGCGAACTCTTACCAACAGACTCAGTATCATCTTCACCATCTTCCTTCAATTTCCGATCTAATATACCAGTTGCTGTGCGGTGTGTATTTTAAAGATATTTTTTAGATGTAAAAACATAAAAATTTAATTTCAAAATATTTTTAGTAGTTTTGTTTATGAGGGTATACAAAGCAAATCTTCGTAGAGTGTGTTTTATTTAAATATGCATTATCTTCATTATTTTGTACTTATCAAAATAATTTCAAATACTTGTTTTGACAAGTTCATATAGAAATTAAAATTAATATCAGTCAATAAGTGGAACATTAATTATATATATATCATTTTTCGTATAATATGTAATTAAATTATTTTACGAAAAGTATTGAAAAATAACTATTTAAAAACATATATATATATATATGTCTTTATGTTACAAAATTATGAATTAGATCAAGTCGAATCAAAATCATTACTTTATTATCTGTTTTATATAATAAAAATATGTAATTGATTTCGCAAACACATCACTATTGACTAATTTGTCATTAATCTTTTTTTAAAGTTATTCCTGTACGTTGCAAAAATATGTGAGAGAAAACTTTCTTCTTTTATGTCAAGAAATATTTCTTTCATGTAATTTTTTACGTCAAAGTTTTTGAAGCTTTTAACCTTTTGAAGCTATTAACATAAAAAAATTTTTTTCTTTTTTCCTGATAAAATTTCTCGTTTTTAATAAGAATCAACCTTTATTTCTTTTCTAATAAGAAATTCGTAACTTTATATAAAATAAAATTTTATAACAATAAAAACTATTCTTTGATACACTTAATTTTGCGGCATATCAAAAAGATATTATAAAAAATGTACATTCATGTACTTATAATCAAAACAACTGTTTAACGTAAGCTCCTAAAAAATTGACAAGTATTAGTGATAACAAAAATTTTTTGCAGGAACAATTCTCTTAATGTGATGTTAAAATGTTAGAATTGATTTAGTGCAAAATCCAAATTAATGATAATATAAATCATTTATTTTTATCATTATATAATGTACTCGATCGTACTCTTCAACAACTGCCGAGTTATCGCGATAATAAGACTTTAGCCGCGAGCTAAAGTTTTATTATCGCGATTTCAAGACTTTAATTAAGCATCAATTGATGTTTGGAACAATTCATCTTCTTTCTTCTAGTATTATCCATATGTAAAGCAAATTTAATAACGACTATGTACTCATAGTTGCAATAATCAAGTACTTATTTCACATTATGTGTATGAATTAATTCAATTCATTATTATTTCAATAAATTGTTGTGATAAAATATCACAATTATGATCACGGAATGAAGTGAAACCTAGAAAATGTTTTAGAACAGTTAATCATCCGTCGAAAAGTTTATATCTATTGTAATATTTTTAAACTACAATATTAATGTAATCCTCATTTATGCATCAAATGTTTTATTTCAATAATGATACTTCAATAACGAAAATAAGTTTGTAAATTGATTAATTTTTTTTAATTACACATATTTATCATCTTTCTCTATTTAAAGTTTAATATAAAATAGATATGTAAAACAAATTAGAAGGCACCGAGTATTTATTTTGCAAGAAATGAGAAGCAAACGACAATTTGCTCACATTAATAAGGAAATAAAGAAAAAAGATAAAAAGATCGAAATGATAGTTTCTAAGAATCAAATAACTATCAAAATTATTAAATTGCTATTCTTTTTCATTTTTCGAGCTAGTATCCGAGAAGCGCATTCTGCGATCTCATGATACGTTATATTCGCAATAATAGTAAGGATAATCCTTAACATGATTCATTGTAGACTAAAATGTATTCATGTAAAAACAAATAACGTAAAATATACAATTATATATACGATTCGATCGAATGTTCACATTAATAACATTAAAACATTCTCTGATATAGTATGCTACGGGTGTGAATTAAAGTGAACGTCTTATTATGTCGAATACAATAATGATTTTTGTTTACGATGCATCTCCTGCTATGTCATCGCATGACTCGAGAGGCAATGTCAGCGTATTAATGTTTGTTCTATGACAAAAACAATAGTTAAAGTCCGCTAAATAATTAATAGTGGAAATAATTATCTCCAATTTGATGTAACGGCAAGGATAACTCTACAAGTATTTTGATATTTAATCAAAAAAGAATTTTTGAAAAATAATTGTTGAAAAATATTTTATAAAATGGTTATATTATACATATCAAAAAGGGAAAAAAGTTTGAAACTATCGTAAAATTGATGTAAAGCTAAAAAATTGAAAAAGATTCATCAAAATTATATTAGCGATTTTACATTCGCAATTATGTATTTCAGGATACTGTAGTTCCTTTTAGTTTTTTTTCCATTACATGTCATCGGGAAATGTAAAATACTTGAAATATATTGCAAAGCATCAAGAAAAAATAACAATCTGCATTTGATTTTCTTTGATTACATTGCGTATATCTACAGATGCGCTCTGGCAACTCTCTAGCGCTCAGTGGCAACATTACGTTCACGTAAAATCTCGATTGCGAGAAAGCGAAAGTTTGCAAGGAGACTAAGCGATACGGACATCCGGATGGATGATTTAACACGAATGCGAATTGATGTTTGCCCGACAGAATTACGTTTGTGTGAAAGGATATTTAAGCTTGCTTTTACTTTATCACAGTAGAAGGGTTTCGAGCATATGTATAAGTAGTAAACTTTCTATGATATATTTCTCGCGCTATTTCCGAATCTTATTTGAAAAGTCTTTTAGGATCAAATTTTAACATTGATTTTGGATAATTATTTTAACACTAATTTTACGATTTTTTGTTCTCATTCTTTTTTCATTACATCTAATGAGTTCGTTTTACTTGATCAAAAGTTTACATGTTGCTTGCTTTGCCGTTGTTCTCATGTCTCACAAGAGAGTAATAAATTGGTTACCACAGTTATTTTCAAACTATGGCATAAATTCCGTTACGCGATTACACTAAGATGCACGTTTTTGTTCCGAGTTGTCGCCATTACGCATGCATTTTTGCCATAAAATCTATTTTGATATATTGCAAATCATAGTTAGAATTATAGTCAAATCATAGTCGAATGATTTGCGCATCATAAAGGTGCCAAGAAATCCAATAATATGTAGAGAAAAATAAATGCACCTTTTCTCGCTTTGCGAATTATTATATCGACATCAATAAAATGATAATAATAACTTTATCTTTTAGCCATATATAAGTTAACAAAAATAGGAGTGATATAAAATACAGGTAATTGCGCAAGAAAAACGAGATTTGTAATAAAGTGCTGTTATAAGCTTAATTCAAAATTTAAAAAATCTACAAAATATGATGATAATTCAAATAAAGTTTAATAGATGAAGAAGCCGAAAATTATCATTGATTGTATTGTATATAAAATATATTCGACGACGTCAACATTTCTGCAGGAACAAGTAGAAAGATGGATTGTATAGTAAAACTATTATATATGATATATTATAACATAGCAAGAAGAAAGATAAACTTTATTACGAACAAATTCACATCGGCAGTGACATATTAAGGTTTGTACAAATATGGTGAACAAACAAATTATCTTTAAAATTTATATAAAACTAATTTAAGCCTTAATAAATATCTGTGTGAAGTTTGGGATCAATTCACCGTGTAATTATTGAGTATAATTGGTCAGAAAATTAGCTTTTCATTCGATGTTTAACATTGGCGGCCGAGATGCGTTTACACATCCGTACATCGAAAGCTATATAATAATGTACAAGACAGATCGATTCCAAAATTTGAGAAAAATTAATTTATCATCTGCTTAATTGTATGCCGCAAAGGAAAGGCTTTCGACCGTATGGTATTGAAATACGATCGAATAAAAAAATGTAATTTGGCTACTTTTCGACGCTTTATATTCGAGCTTGTAGACATGGCAACGTTGCTCTTCGAACGTTAGCGATTATGTATTAGGAAACACGATGGTGTCTCGGCGCTAAGAAAGCGCAGTGCGAGTTATAACATTGTATAATTTCTTCCAAATAGTATGTAATAGAATATTAAAAATAGTCATATTAGAATATTAGATTCTTACAAAATGATTTTAAACAATGCGATTGCCATCGGTTATCGTTGCTTTTATTGTCAAGGTTGCCATGTAGCTTGTTTTTTCGACATTTATTCTTTGACAATAATCAATTAATCTTAGAAGGGCTAATAAGAGCAATGCCGCAGTTAACAGAGCGTAATCAATTAATGTAATTTATTATCTATATTTACAGACGTTTCGGCTTTCCTTTAAGCCATCCTCAGTGTATGAAAGTACATTCTTGTCAACGTTCGATGTTCAAATGGATTTACGTTAATAATGTCAAACATCAAAAACATATCTGAATGTCACACCGCACGGCGGAACGCGCAGCGCGGTAATTCGATTGTTAACATAGACATACAAAGCTTGAAATGGTAACATAAAACGGTGAAAATAGGATCGATTTATAAAATAATATTCATAAAATTTAACAATAAAACTACAATGCCTTGACTGTCTGGATCACAGACCGATCTCGCCTTGACTGCCCAGATCACAGACCGATCTCGCCTTGACTGGCCGGATCACAGACCGATCTCGCCTTGACTGGCCGGATCCCAGACCGATCTCGTCTTGACTGGCCGGATCACAGACCGATCTCGCCTTGACTAGCCAGATCACAGACCGATCTTGCCTTCATTGGCTGCATTATTCTCCAATTTTTCTCCGAGCACAAAAGACATGTCAATCCGCCTGGGCAACCTCCGCGTGGTATTACATATCTTGGGTAATGCTAATGTCGGCGATACTGTAACTTTGAAGCATTATAACTTGAAAAGTACTTCATGAAAAAATATTTTATTATAGCGTTTTGGAAAGCTCTCGACATCAGCTATTAGATTCTTGAATTAAAAATAGGGTGTTCCATTTAAGAAAATCAATGTAACATTGACCTGGCCTTGACTACGCAACCCACTGATAGGATCAGGAAATAGATATTTTTAAACCATATAACTTTTGTCTGAAACACTTTTCTGTAAAACTTATATTTCCCGAGATATTTAAGTGTGCCGACCTTTTTGGGACACCCTGTATGTAGAGAAGAGAATGATAAGGTTTAAACTAATGATGCTTGAATTAGGAAAATACGATATAAAAATGATATAACATTTATATATTTTTGTAACATAATTAATTAAAGAACACCGTCATATACTGTATATTGAAAATAAGACGGGATTGGTGCTGGAACCTCTTTAGCAAAATTTAATTAATTTATATATTACAAGAAAGAGAAACAATATCTATCAAAAATTACCTTTTTTAAATAAAAGGTAAAAAAAGGCGCCAAATACACGTTCTTTTTACAATTAAAACAGAATAATTTTATCTTTCAAAAAAGCTGTCATATATATATATTCTTTCTATAAAAAAATATAATATTAGGAAATGACACTAGTGGAATTTAAGTGGAATTTAAGAAATAACTGAATAGAATATATTGAAAAAGTAAATATATAAAAATATAGACTATTAAAAAAATTAAAATAGTTAATAAGAAAATAACAAATTTAATCAAAATAAAAAAAATATATTTAAAAAAACTTGGCGCTGCTAGTATTTTAAGGTGTAGCAGCGCCAAGTTTGTTTGTATTTTTTAATATATTTTCCGAAACGTATGTAAATATAGATAGTAAATTACATTAATTGATTACGCTCTGTTAACTGCGGCATTGCTCTTATTAGCCCTTCTAAGATTAATTGATTATTGTTATGTAATATAATATTTTCAATTTGAGTAAGATTTTCGAGAATCGAGAGAAAATACTTCAGTGGTTGCTGGATATTGAATTGATTCCGAGTAAATGATTTTGTTCCAAGCACAAAAAGAAAATGAGTTTTATCGAATCGGAATTTGTTTGCGGACGATTTACCTGTCAGAAAAAGGGCAAATTTTGTCATACTGTTATGGAAAATACTTTATTTGAGAGTTATATTTCCGCAGCAACATGTATGCTGCTGATTATAGCTTTGCGGTGAATCTCAATTTTGATCAATTCGGATTACAATTCGGGAGAATAGTCTTGTGGAAGGATTTCTCACGAAACTGTCGTCGATCGTTTTTCTTTTTGTAGAGAGGTCTGTATGATTACTCTCGATGAACGCTTTGAAGAGGAAGATCGTATTGGAGATGTTAGTGAAATTGTCGAAATTGATGAATGTAAGATCGGTCATCGGAAATAGAAAAAGAGGATGTGTGGTGGAAGGTTCATGGATCCTTGGAATGAATCACAAGGGACATGCTTGTAATTATCGGCTGGAATCTGTCCTGATAATAAAAGAGATAAAGATACTTTGATTAAATTGATAAAAACATGTAGTTGAAGGGACAGAGATTCATCAATTGTTGGAGAAAGTATATTGACTTGGAAGAATATGATTATGTTCATCGTATTGTGAATCATTCCGAAAAATTTGTGAATTCCAACAATGGTTACTCAAAATACTCAAATATCGAGTCTTCTTGGAGATGGATACAACGACTTCTTTCATGAGGAGGAGTATGCAAGAGCAACCTTGTAGAACATCTCTGTGAATTTTTGTAGCAACGACGAGTTAAAAAATTATGTGCGGATCCTTTTGTATAACTTATTGCTGATATCAAAATTTGTTATCCTGGTTACAAAAATTGAGCAGTTTCTGTCGAGTAAGTTAGTTTCTTACTTTCATGATTTTTTTATTTTCACAACAAATAGCTTTTTAAATAATAAAATATAGACAGACCTTATTAAAAAATATAACATAATTAAAAAAGCGTTTAAAGGTCAAAATTAGATCTTCGTGCTAAAGTTTCTTGTGTGATTTTATATACGTTTTTCAAGTTCAACTAAACTGCGCGCCGAAATTTTTTCGTTCTTAAAACACAGTCATAAGTCGAACAAGAACAGTAATATCACGATATTAAATTGATAATTAATTTAATAATAATGATGCTAACAAGCATCTGTTTAATTTCTTTTCTCCCTTAAATACTGTAAAGAATTTGTTGTGAAAAATAACATCTCAGCTAGGGATCGAACCTGGAATCTCTCTTTTCCGGGGTGAGTGTCTTAGCCATCTTCTCGACCACTGAGGCATGTGATGATTATCACAACAATCAGTTACTTATGACTGTGTTTTAAGAACGAAAAAATTTCTGCACGCAGTTTAGTTGAACTTGAAAAATGTATATAAAATCACACAAAAAACTTTAGCACAAAGAAATAGCTTTTTATTTTAAGTTTCGAATGGGTAGTTTATATTTTCTTGTTTTTTTTTTTTTATACACATATGCATATACGTTGCATATAAAATTGGCCCTTTTCGAGGCATATGATGTGCAAAATCCGATCGGTAACGTTTCTGTGGTGCACATTGGATAACGCTAATGACGGTTATTATTTTTACAGTTGGGTTGAAGAGGATTGGGTTATTGTGTACCTCACCTTCACCTTGCTTTCGGGGCGAAGCTAGGTCCACGATTGTATGGTTCCACGTAGATTTTCGACTCTCCATGCGAAGCTACTTCCACCCCATTCTCCCCCCGTTTTCGGGGCAAAGTTAGGTCCGTCATTGTGCAGTTTCACGAGAAGTTTTTTTTACTTCATTGTTAATTTTCTTGAAAACTATCAATCATGCGACAAAAATGCATAGAATATAAAATGTGTTTTGATGAGATCTGTAACTTTTGTTTAAAACATTTTTCGAAATTTTTAATATTTCTCAAGTTAAACATGAAAAACATGATTTTTATGAGTTTTTCTTATAGTTTTTACTATAAAATCAAATTTGCGCCAACTTTCACCATCATTTTCGTAATTAGCGCGTCAAAATACGTCAGTATACATAGTTTTAAAAAAAATGGAGGTAATCGCTTTTCGGAACTTCATCCTCATAAGTAATGTATATGACAATTTTATTGATAGGTTTAAATGTGTGTGTGCGTGCGTGCGTGCGTGCGTGTGAGACGATTTTTTGAAAGGTAATATACATGAGAGCTTATCAAAGTTTTCTTAGAAAAATTTTAATTGCAACAGTTTACTTTTTTCATAGTCCTTTCTTAAATTCCACTTGGCGCCATTTCCTAATATCATATTTTTTTGTAGAAAGTATATATACGACAGCTATTTGAAAGGTAAAATTATTGTTCTGTTTTGATTGTGTAAAGAGCGTGTATTTGGCGCTTTTCTTTTATCTTTTTTTTATCTTTCTTTTACCCTTTTTCTAAAAAGGTAATTTTTGATAAATATCATTTCTTTTTTTTCAGTAATATATAAATTAATTAGATTTCGTTAAAAGAATTCCATCACCATCCGCGTCATATTTTCAGTATACAATATATGGTGCTATTTAATTAATTAAGTCACAAAAATACAAAATATAAATGTTATATCATTTCTAGATCACGTTTTTCTAATTCAAGCATCATTAGCTTAACTCCTATCATGCCCTTCTCTACATATACTTGTATATAATTTTTCAATATTTACTATATAAAACTAAAAAGACTAGTCATTTTCGAAACAATTTCTTTTATTACTTATTTTATCAAGAAACACGGTCAAATACTCAAATAATAACAGCAATTACTTATCAATTTTCTATAAAATAATACAGATATTTCTAGTCGCTCTAGACCATTGTCTTTTTCTAATTTGCGCATCATTGGCTTTAATCCAAATGTTAGATATACATTTCTATACATGCTTGTTTAGTAAAAATATCAGCCATATAATTTAGTGTATGTATATGTATATAATTATTATTTGGGCTGCGATCCGTTATTCACTGCGACTATTCAATATCTATAGTGCGCGTTACGTGTGCTATAAATTTTGAGTGAATATCAGAACGATTCTAAGCATTGCTGTCTATAACTTTTTTGCTACAACATATTATAAAGTAAAGTGTAGAAATAAAAAAAATTATCTCCGGGATGTACGGATGTACTGTTTCGATTTTTAAACGTTAGGTGCACTAGCGTCATTGATTGACAGCAATGCTTAGAATGCGTTCCGATATTCACTCAAAATTTATAGCACATGTAACGCGCACTATAGATATTGAATACTCGCAGTGAATAACGGATCGCAGCCCAAATAATAATTATATACATATACATACACTAAATTATATGGCTGATATTTTTACTAAACAAGCATGTATRGAAATGTATATCTAACATTTGGATTAAAGCCAATGATGCGCAAATTAGAAAAAGACAATGGTCTAGAGCGACTAGAAATATCTGTATTATTTTATAGAAAATTGATAAGTAATTGCTGTTATTATTTGAGTATTTACTTTTCAAATAGCTGTCGTATATATACTTTCTACAAAAAAAWATGATATTAGGAAATGGCGCCAAGTGGAATTTAAGAAAGGACTATGAAAAAAGTAAACTGTTGCAATTAAAATTTTTCTAAGAAAACTTTGGTAAGCTCTCATAATTTATGTATTACTAAAAAAAAGAAATGATGTCTATAAAAAATTACCTTTTTTAAAAAAAAAGTAAAAAAAAAGGCGCCAAGTATACGCTCTTTTCAAAATCAAAATAGTATAATAATTTTACCTTTCAAAAAAGCTGTCGTATATATACTTTCTACAAAAAAAAATGATATTAGGAAATGGCGCCAAGTGGAATTTAAGAAAGGACTATGAATACAATATATTAAAAAATTAAAAAAATAAATACATAAAAATATAAACTATTAAAAAAATTAAGATATTTAATTAAAAAATAACA
>JANQDE010000663.1:21733-48701 GCA_037157785.1 Cephalotes varians
ACAATGTGTGTGTGTGTGTGTGTGTGTGTGTGTGTGTGTGTGTGTGTGTGTGTGTGTGCGTGCGTGCGTGCGTGCGTGCGTGCGTGCGTGCGTGCATGCGTGCGTGCGTGCGCGTGCGCGTGTGCGTGCGCGTGTGCGTGTGCGTGTGTGTGTGTGCATGTGTGTGTTTTATGGCCTCTAAGATTTATAATATTTTATTATTGTAAATTTTATGTTTTATATGTTTTTTCTTCATGTAAGATATTCATAATCTTATTTTAAGAGTAATGTCTTATTTCATAAGTAATGTCTTTGCTATGGTTTTGTGATTGGCTTATGACATCTTAACACTGTACTTAAGATCTTAAAGATAAGACCTGACTACGAACCGGCCTTAAAGTCTACGAGATGATTACATATGTGAAGTGTTTCAACAATTTCTCAAATCGCGAAATATTACAAAGGCAATATGTCAAGACAATAAATTTAAATGGTCAATCTGTCACGAGAATGATAGTGCGCATTAGTCGCAAATTTATCAGATCGGTATTTATCCATAAATATGGATGATGATTCAAAGACGTTACTCGAAGACGTGTAATCAGTGAAATTGAGATATTATTAATGGCTATATCTATCTTAAAGAACGCGTGCATATCAGCATGCCAAGACAGAGCTATATGCATAAGTAATTGCTGATACTCTGGGTTTAGAATTTTAGATTGCGACGTGCTTTCCGCGGGATCGCCAAATCCAAGGAGATACACCATAATTAAACGGTAGATGAGACTGACAATAACAGTAACTAACGATAACGGTAAAAAGCTGATTATTCACGACAGTTCAAGGAGCTCGGTAGCTAACGATACGGTAATGAATCGGTAACACTTCCGGATTTGTACTCGGCAGAGAAAGATGGGCGCCAGGCGTGAGCAATCGCGTCACTCAAAAATATCGTTACAAGAATATTGACACGTTGCTCCTGCTGCTCCTTGCTCAGTATTTGGCAGAGGGGCGTGATTTTTTTATATTATACTAGAAATTCGGGAGAAGTGGCAAACGCAATAACTACTACAAGATTAGATTAAATAATAAAAAATAATATATATTTTAACGGGTGTATATGGAATGGTATAATTTGAGTAGTATAAACTAAGTAGTATGATCAGAGGAGTATAATCAGAATAACATGGGAATAATGTCTTCAAGTGAGCCAGTATCAATGCCATTATATGATAAGATTCAACTTGATATCAGTGAAACATTACATTACCCCTAAGGAGTATCTTAATGAGATTACTAGACCTCGGTATTTCGTATAGGAAGATCATACTAAATAACGTCTACTAATTTAAATATGACTTTGATATCGCGTAAAGATCGAATAGACTCAAAAGGATTTTAACACGTGTCCACGCTAATTCTCTCATACAATCGTCCCGAAAATGATAATTTCGAGTAAAATCAATTTTCGCAGAGACGTGAATCTCTCACGGTAATAGCAATCTCGCAGAAAACGGTACCACGCAAATTCTGTAACGATTAATTACTGGATGACTCAATCATACCTCAAAATACAATCAGAAACGATATGGCTCCAGAACGATATGATACAATAAATTCAATACGATACGATTCATGATAATATAATACGATAATTCAAAAACGATGCAATACGACACGAAATTCTCGTAACTATGACTGTCGATGACGGTACGCCTGACAGAGATTTTAACACGATAGCCCGGAGTAGGCTGACCTCACGGTAACAATGTTATAAATATCGGAATGCTTATTTGATCACTCAAACATCGGGATTACAAGTTATAATTCTTTCTCGGATTAGACAATATGACTCACCATATCTATACAAGAAGGCCTCGGCCCTACCAGGACTTAGATTCTACCGGTTACCCGAGTGATGGCAGTTACAACGCAGTTCAGGTCAGGTTCTACGCCATCGGGATTGTCCTCCGGATTCGTTCTCTCCGTCGGTCTATCCAACAATGACCATTCTATGCGCTCCCCAAAGTCCTGCGAGTCCCGCGCAAATTTTCCGCGCACGCGATATGCCCAATATGAAGGGCATTCAATCGATCCCTAGATCATCCAGAGCACCGAATTTTGGAATTCGCTAGCCAGCCGATCATTGGCGCGCTATCCAAATTTCCTGATCGCGTCAGATTTCTTGGGCGCGTTATTCCAATTTCTTAGGGATAAGATTTACTAGGCTGGTCAGGTCATGAGTCAAATCCTCTCATGATTCCTCTCTGACAATGATGGTCGGGTCCTCCACTCGTTCTGCAGCACAGTGGGGTCCTTTGCGCTTATTCCGATTTGTTACGGCAGCTCTAAAACAAATGGCATTGTTGGGTCTTTGCTTAATTAGCGGGAACTCGATAATTTGAAGTGGGAGTCAGATCATGCCATTGCGTAACCCTTCTGGCATCCTTAAGGCTACTTCTCCCTGGCGTGACCGATGATTTTCCTCTTCTCAGACAATATTAATATTGTCGTTATCCACTTAAATCGCCGTTCCCTAACATAACTTAAACTCTCAATCGTATCCTTACAGCAAGACTGAAATAAATCGCAAGATAATTAAAGTAGAAATATTATTTCCTCTCAAGGCGAGGAGGGTAACTTCGGAAGTTCTCCCTCGGTCGAGTTACTCTCCTTGTGACGGAACAACCAAAGGCGTTATGTCACAAGATATATATATATATATATATATATATATATATATATATATGTATATATCAAAATAGTAAAAATTTGCCAATATGAGCCAACGCAGAATTTAGTGCGAAAATTTATAATTATGAATATAATACATACAAGTACAATAATTTGATTACAAACGTTTCGATCCTCGCTTTGGATCCTCTTCAGTGTAAAACAAGGTTAGAAGACAGAAGACGAAAAGCACTATCTTAGATGGATGCATCGTAATTTCTTCCTCATATCGCATGGTCAAAGTTAAAATTTAGATGTAAGAATGTCATTAAGGTAGTCATGAAGTGTGAAAATTGCTATGTCAAAAATTAAAACAGTGTAAAAATCTTAAAATTTAGACTATCAAAATACACTTACGATGGAAAGAGAAACTATGAAGTCATCCGTTGTGTAAGGTGATTAAGGGGGTAGTATACATTTATTTGACTTTTTTTCACAATTTTTTTTTCCAGTAGAATTTATTTTAATGTTTTGATGTTTTGATATATGATAATACACATATTGAAGTATGTCGAAAAATTTTTTATTTTTATTTTTAACGAAATCCGGCGGAGATATGGCAGATTGAAGAGAGCATCTTTTTTTTCTGGTGACCACAATTTTTAGAGTTTGGAGCGTCTGAAATCAAAAATTAAAATTGATCCTTAAAGAGTACATAAGTGGCTATGGTCGGAAGTAGAATTGTTGAAAAAAAATTCAAAATAACAAAATGGCGGGATTTTCAATTTTTCGACCATGTTTTTACAACTTAAATTGTTTAAAAATGTTAATAAATATTAATAAAAAAATCTGATTCTAGTTCGGACCAAAATTATACATGTGGTGAACATCCTCTTAAATTTTGAGTTCGACCGGTGCAGTAGATTTTTCAAAATCATGGTCGCCAGATCAAAAAACGTTGTTTCGAGAAAAACGCGTTCAAAGTTTTCGTTCGTAAAAAACGCATAAAAGTATGTCTTACCCTCAATCGGCGATGCCTGCTCCATATAATATGCCTTCAGCTTCTTCAAATAACTCGTTCTATTTTTTCTACACTACAGCACAGCACTACAACACATTTTTTCTACACTATGCTACAGCATTACATTACGAGCGTTGCGCTTGGCTCACGCTTTAGAGCCTCGTACTGTTTTGCGTTTTTCTACCTCTTCTCGAACAGTTTGAGGGAAAAGACGATTTCTATCTTGTTTCTATAAGTAAATACTAAGTAAAACTGCAAAAAAAAAATCGATTTTTTGAAAAAATAAAGGTATACTACCCCCTTAATAACAAAGTAACTTTGGGGCAATGTCATACCCCCGGCGTATTTTTCATTAACCCCCTCTCTTATGGATGGAGTAAGAAAGAAGGAGAGAATTTATATGATGTTAAAATAAATAGAGTTTAATTGTTCAATGTCTAGTTGTAAGTTTAGACTGTTGGTTTATTTTTTGATGTATATCATCTTTGATATAAGTCATTTATTATAATGCATTCTTTGTCTAGGATCTCAACATTATTTCAATCGAAATCATGGTCATATTTTACGCGATGCTCCGTAATAACCGAACTCGTGTTTCTTTTGACTTCTATGCTCTTCTATTCTAGTTTTAGTAACCTACGTGTTTGTCCCACGTATGTTGCATCATAATGTAGGCAATTGATTTTGTATACAACATTAGATTGTGCATATGTGGGGAGAATATTTTTGTGTACTTTAATGATAGAGTTTAATTTGTTTAGTCCGAAAAATGCTACATTGAAATTTGGAATATTCTTAAAATATTGCACTATTTTGTCCGATGTATTACCCACATATGAGATAACGAAATAATTTTTGTCATTATCTTCACTGTCCTTCATTTGTTTGTAGATATTTGCATAAAATCTGCTGTGTAGCCTTTTTTTAATTAATGAAAAAATGAGTTCTAAAGGATAAGAATTATCTAATAAAATATTGATCATTGATGAGAGGTTTCTCTGTTGAAAATCAGAATGTGACAGACTCAAGACCTTATCTATTAAGTTTAAGATGACACCCCTTTTGTGTGTGACCGGATGTTGAGACAAAAAGTTTAAAATCCTAGAAAGGTAGGTTTGTGATACCAGTAAAAAATCATCCATCCATCTCTATTGATGATCTTTATCTCTAAAAAATTCAACTCTCTACCCCCAACCTCCATGTTGAATCTTGTGTGAAGTGAATTGAACTTGTGGAGTAATTCATCTAGCGAATTGTGGGGAGCTGAAAGAGCTATGTCGTCTACATATCTCACATAAAAAGGCGGTGTAAAAGTTAGCTCACTGAGAATATGAGTCTCCAGATTTTGAAGTGTTAAATCTGCAACTATGAGAGAGAGAGGTGAACCCATAGGGGCTCCATAAGTCTGTTTGCAAATTTTATCGTTAAATTTGAAGTATGTAGAATTTAGTACAAATTTCGTAGCTTCTAAAAATTCGTTTTTAGGAATTGTGGTGTTCAATTGAAGGCCATTTCATCTTTAAGATGTTTAAGACTTTGTCAATAGGAACATTGGCTGTCTTCCAACCTTGTTTCACACTGAAGAGGATCCAAAGCGAGGATCGAAACGTTTGTAATCAAATTATTATACTTGTATGTATTATATTCATAATTATAAATTTTCGCACTAAATTCTGCGTTGGCTCATATTGGCAAATTTTTACTGTTTTGATTGTTATCAGGGAGCCATACAAGTGTTATCACTTTTATTGTTTAGTGTGTGTGTGTATATATATATATATATATATATATATATATATATATATATATATATATAAGGTAGGCCATTTTTATTTTTCTATGCTGATAACTCGAAAAGAAAGCATTTTCCCCAAAAAACATAAGAGAGGAAATTTGTATAATTTTTAGAGAAGAAGTTAGTGACCTTGAATTTGATCTTGAAAGCATTTTTCAAGGTCGTTTGTAGGTCAAATCGAATTTTTTAAATGGAACGCCCCTTTTTCATTCCATATTCTAGCATACCTCAAGAGCTTTTCAAAACATTATAATAAAATATTTTTTCATTAAGTACTTTTCAAGTTATAAGACTTGAAAGTTACAGTATCGCCGGCATTAGCATTACCAAAGATGTCCGACCGACGGCTAAAATCTCTTGAATCTTGTTCAGAGACATTGATAACATTTGTTAGGATAAAGAGGTTGTCCCTCTTATTTTCATTTTTAAGCATTTGAAGTGTTATAAGCCGTTATCTCTGAAAGTATATATAATAGTGAAGTTCTTGAATTATCAACCTTCATCTTCTGTAAAATTGATAACTTCTTCATCCTACTAAGTAACATTTTTGCAAGGTGCAATATGCAGTAACATAATCGATTATAATAGAATGAATAATAATCGAAAAAAAATTGAATTTATTTTTACAAATACAATTTACGATATATTACCATCGTGCAGAGATACTTTACAACTGACCGCGCAAAATACTTAATACACCCCTCGTAGAAAAATGTCACTATTAGTGTCACTGCTAGTGCTGTAGTGTCACTGTTGACATGAGTAGTGATACTACTCATAACTAGTAGTATAGAAATGCAGTAGTAAATTCGCATTAGTGGCACTAGTAGTATCACTATTTGGATGAGCAGTGACACTACCAGTACAGTAATGCAATAATACAGAAATACAATAGTGTCACTGCTGGAACGTGTAGTGACATTACTAGCGCACTATTGTTGTACTTACGAAAATGATTTTGATAACTACACATAAATTACTTATAAACGAAGTATAAATAAAGTGTATGTAAAGTATATAACAAGTACTAGTAGTGAGATTCCTGTATTACAATAATAATGATACTACTAGTGTCATTATTGCAAATTTAATTCTGCACTAATAGTGACACTAATAGTACTTTTCTACGAGGGACTTAATAATCCAAAGATTATTATTGCAGCAAAAACGGCAAATTTTTCGAGAGCAAGTGTTACCAGCGTTGGGTGGCAAGATTCCAGAGGAAGCTTTTAGAACAGACCGTTTGGCGTTGAATCGATTGAATAAGGAGGGTATTACCATACCGAACGGTGTGGTACTAGAAGCTCAGCACGTTCACAAGCATCCTTATTCCGATCAAAGAATGCCGGAAATAATAAAGGCATGTTTGCACATATTCCATATTCCATACTGAAATAACGTTTATCTTTATATATTTATATATACTATAAAAGTATATAATAATAAATATGTAATATATTCTTTCGATTACTTTTATTTTTGTTACTTATTATTGATTATTTTCATTTAGCATAAATTTTGCGTACTTTATAACAGTTATATCTAATGATTCATTGATTCATCAAGGTCTATCTAACATCAGACGGTCGATATATACTACCACTAGAGGGACGACCTCACTATAATTATCCGAAAACCATCGATACAACTTACATTATACGAAGACCATTTATGCATTCAAATCATAAAACGCCGAACAATTTCGAAAACATCAAACTTCAAGGCTATCCGAAGCTACAGGTCCATTCGAATTATAGACAATTTGTGCCGATCGCATCACCCGTCAAATCAGGTGTTTACAAACCTGTTGTAGCGTCTGTATTTCCGGCTAATGGAGACGACTTATTTGATTTATCAAGCTGGAGGACGAGGTATGAGTGGGACACTGTATATGAACCATTTGATGATTACTTGATCAACAACCTCGCACTTTTCGATTCGCATCAGGTAATATCTTGGTATATTTTACTTTGTTTTCTACTGTATTATGTATGAAAATAAAATTCAAGTCATAGACTTGCAAAATTTCAAGATTATCTTAAACAATTTTTTGAAAAATTCCAATATTGGTATCGATCAATTACGATCAATATCTCCTCTAAATAATTAAATATAACTTTCAATCAAGTTGTGTAACAATTTAGATAATTCTCTTTTTATGGGTTTAACATCTCACTTTGACTTTACCTAGGGTAATGGCACTAGTACTGGATCATTCTTAAAATAAAAATTCATATTCAATTATCCAATTATTATAATTTTCATATTTTTTTCATAAAGATCCACAAAAATACCAAACAATCAATAAAATATTTAATAGTTATAATTAATTATAAAAAATACTTAATTTTAATTTAATAAAATAATTATGCACAATTAGATCTTATCTACACAGCATGAGTGACTGTTTGCTGACTAATAGTCAATTTTTTAAGTTTAGTTAAGTCGATTTTTAAAGTTGATGTTGTCGACTATTTCTAGAATGATTTTTTATCGACTTTAACTGTCGACTGTTGACTTAAAGAAGAGGCTCAGGATTTATCCCCTCTAATTTTGATTCGATATACATATATATATATATATATATATATATATATATATATATATATATATATATATATATATATTTATATNATATATATATATATATATATATATATATATATATATATATATATATATATATATATATATATGTATATATATTGTAGTGCTACTCTCCCATTAATTAATGGTTAAGCCACAATTCTCGACACAATTCTTAAGAATTCGTTAGAAAAATTAATTTCAACTTTTCCGTGTTCCGTGTTAATGTACCGATTTGTAAAGAGACATTGTCGAATAGTTGAGAGCATAAGACAATCGATTATTACAACGAACTGTTGCGTGATTGCTGGTTTGAATCATGATTTCTTTTTTTAAATCTGCACTAATATGGATTGAGCAACATATTTTTAACAAAAAAATTGTTATATAATTTTTTTTTAATGTATTGCATAATTCATGTTAATGATTAAGATTATTAAATCTTAATCAAGAATTAACATATTTAAATTATACAATAATTAAGTTATTACCCTTATAAAAATATTTCACCGCTTTTACACCTCATATGGACCGTTTTTAATCCGTTTTTAGCCCGTTCTATCATTTTTATGTACGTTTCTTGCACTCTCAAGCACGCGCAGTCTATTTCGAAAGAACATGATGAGTATACGCGAGGATGCATGATGAGTGTTTTTGAATAGATTCCCCGTTTTTCATACTCATTTTTCAGCTAATGAGTGATGACACGTTAATTCCTTCCTCTTTTACTCAGTTTCGTTCAATATGGAAAGATGTGAGTGCTAAACGAGTATTTTGCACTCGTATCCGAATATACGTTTTTACACCTCAAATTTGCGTAGCACGTGTTTACCACTCAAAAATACTCATAATGTATACATTATTACTACTCGGATATACTCATATACAATTCGTTTTAACCACTCGTTTTTACGCAAAATGTTCTGTTTGCGATCTAAAAACGGAGTCATACTTATTGAGCCGAATGCACTTTTTCACTACTCAAAGTAACCGTTCTCACGGGCTAAAACGGGCTAAAAACAGTGAAATATTTTTGTAAGGGTATTTATTTATTTTTCACGCACGCACGCACGCACGCACGCAGACAGACACGTATAAATTTTCGTATCGAATTAGTTGCTTAAGTCTAATTCCAAAATTCGACATTGCTTCTTCGTGTAATTTACATGCTCGGAGACGTTAATTTCGTAAGTACAGATGGCAGAATTTTTATATTATAATTTTATGAGCTAATATTGTCACAACTTTACTCTAGACGCCATATTGGACTGAGAAATGGTAAAAAAGATTTGAATTAAGAAATTTTTTTTTCTCGATATAAAGTACATCTAACAAGCATGTGTTAATGCATATATTTTATGGAAAATGATTTCTAAATATATTAAAACAATACATACGAAAAAGTAAAACAAACAACTCCAGCAATGGCTTTAATGCTGCCTTTATAAATCCACGAAATTATACTTTTACAATCGTACTAAACTGAGAAAAATAGTTTAATTATATCAATAAGACGTAAAGAATATATTTTGTTGAAATCAAACAAAATTTTTCTTGATTAGATTCGATATTATGTAGCTAGCACATTTGATAAATTTAATTATGATATAAGAATATGAGGTGTATCATTGCACATAATAGTGACAAAATAATAGAACAATTCAAAAGAACAATCAATCATATTGTAACGATGCATCCCGAAATAGCATCGTTCCTAGCCGAGCTAGAAGAACGCCCTGCATGCAGGATGTTATGGCGCGGTGCGCCCGAAATATCTTTTTACCGCGCTGAAATTCGACGAAGATACAAGCGCGCCCGAAGGAATCCGAACATCACCGGCCGTTATCTCACTCACCGATATCCTCGCTTCGCATTATCTGCGCCGCGTGGGGAAAGCCGATAACGAACAACACCGAACGACGCCGGAAATTCTCGAATGCGATTTTTCCAATATAAAACGAAGATCTTTTTGACGAGAGATCACTCCGCTCGCTGGCCAGCATCTCGATCCGCTGAGTCTGTGATCCCGAGCCTGCTCCGCTTCCTAGAGTAAACTGAGCCTTCGGCGAGCCCAAAGTAGGGTGTTATCTGCCTCTGTCGAGCGTTCTCGACATTCGACCGCTCAAGCCGATCCTCTGTGAGCTTCCGACGAGAACCAGAGGGTTGGGTGCTCTCAGCCTCCACCGCACGTTCTCGGCAGCTGTGCTCTCCTGCATTCGAAGTTCGCGAACTTCGCGCCCCGCACTCGCGATCCGGCGCACCATGCACGCGCCGCAAAGACGCTCGGAAAAACGTACGCCCGCCTCCCGGCCACGCGCTGCGAATTTGAGCCGGCCCATCGATACCTGGCGTCGCTCTGCGGATCGCCACAATCGACAACTAAAAGACGGCTACGCCGTCCGAAATACACCGCTGTAAATCTCGTACGCTAGATTAATTGTTACGCCGCTAATTATCGTTTCTAGAATCTACCTTGGTTCTCTTATAGTAAGCGCCTTGCACTGCACTCGTTTGTCTTCTTTGTAATATATACGCTCTGTACATTGTAACGCACTCGTTCTGTCGATTTGTAAAATACGCTCTGTACCTTGTAACGCACTCGTTCTATCGATTTGTAATATTCGCGCCGTGCATTGTAACTCGTCCTGTGTTTCTATATTTTACGCGTTTTGTAACCCGTTCGTTCTGTCTGTCAACAATCTATGTCCTTCTCGCGCTTTCTTTTATTCTGAATAAGTTAATCTTTGTATTTTGTAACTGCTTGACTTCTTTCTTTTCTTCGACTGCTTTCGATCCCTGACCCCGACCCGCGAGCTAAACCGTGCTATCGAAAGCCTGATTTCATTTCAATATTTTTATTCCAAATAATAAATAAATGTTGTTTCTTGACAATTTCGGATAGGGTCAAGGAACAGCTATTACGTTGGGCATTTTGGGGAATGAAACACTTTATATTCTTATTCATTGACTTAATTATATGGATTTGGTTAATATTTTTGGTTGAATCTATAAAATTTCTAATCATGTTCACGAAACGTTCTTTTCACTAAAAAAAAAATATTATAGAAGATGAGTAAAAAGTCTCGGACCGGTGAAATATCTCGAAAACTAAGCAATCCGAAAGAAATGTTTCCTACAAAAGTTGTAGGGTTTCAAATGGTCTATTCACCCTTCTGATCACTTTGACTTTTGTTAATGTCATCAAGTCAAAGTCACATTGATTTTCTTAAGTGGCATACCCTATTCTTGATTACAAAATTTAATAGCTTGTATTAAGAACTTTTTAAAACACTACAATTAAGTTATTTTTCATAAAGTATTTTTTGAGTTATGAGGCTTGAAAGTTACAGCATCACTGGCATTACTCACAAGGGAAGTATCACAACTGTCCGACGTCAATTTAATTCTCCTTGAAATATGTTGTAAAACACARAAATTTAAGAGACACGTATTTTTTTATACGTGCCCAAATTCATATTTAGGGGGTGAAACTCCCCTTGAAAAAAAAACGATTTTTTTCTTGGAAGTCGAATATCTTCGAAACAGTAAGAGATAGAAAAAAAATTTTTGATCAAAAGTTTAATGGCTTGATAAATATTTTATAGTTATGAGAAAAAAATTTTTTATTTTTATTTTTTTTCAAATCCCCACCACTTAAAATTATTTTTTTAAATTTTATAATTTTTATTTCATCAAATAAAAAGTTATTTTTTTCTGAATTCATTGTATAATGAAGTTATGTTACAAAATATCATTTTCGAGAATTAATTATAAACGCTTCCATATATACGCTATTCGTGCTCATTCGTGCTGTGCGTAAGTAATTATCGTCGAAGTAATAAGATATATTGAAACATCTTTATAAGTGTGCGTATATATATTTAGATTTTCTAAAAATGTTATTTTAAAATATCTTCAATCTTGTTATTACTTCTTCGACATTTAATTTTTTCTACGAGTAAAAATTTGGATGAAATTTTGAATTAAATTGTTTTTAATTTATTTGTGTACATTGTTTTCTTATAATACCTTAAAATTATTTTCTTAAAATTATTTACATTCTTAAGCTCTTACATCTTGTTTATTTTTAATTTAATAATTTCTAAACGTACTTAATAAAGAAATAATTTCTCTCTAAATATTTATATAATAAATTTATATTTTGTATAATTCACTCATTATACACATTACAAAAATGATATTCGACAAAAAAAGGTTTCAGACATAATGACTTCTGGCACCAAGAACATCTTACTACAGCTATATTATTGCAATCTTCAATATTACATCTTGTTGAAGTTTCGTCAAAACTATATTGTACTGGATTTTCAAACTCTTCTGGTCTTTCTCTTGTATAACCACTTTTAAACTACGAATATTTAAATAAGTTGTGATATCGTGGAGATGACAATTGATTATGTATCAGAGATTGCAATTTTATTATATTATTTCGTTCATGTAAATTTATATCACTTTCATAGTAAAACAGTACCTGAAAATATTTTAGCAAAATTTTTCCAAATTCTAAATCCATAAATATCTAATAGTTGTATTTTCCCAATAGTGCTTTTCGATATTATCATAGTAATATGTTTTCCAGGAGATGTTAATTCCGAAATGATATTAGGACAATATCCAGTTCATGAATCAATAAGAAGAACGCTATCAGAACCAATATTTGGAAAATAAGCTTCTTCTAACCACATTTTAAAAAGATCTACAAGAAATATAAACGTTAAYTWACTAGCTTTTTYAYAAYTCTTATTGTTATAGATTGTTAAATAAAATATGAAAGTTATAAAAAAATTTATACCTGATGTCATTTTATCAGATTGAGATGCTTTTATAATAATAACATTTGTTGGTCTAAACAAGTTTTCTTCTACTCTTGGTCCAAATCTACCATTAGCTTCTTTTAATACAATGAATAAAGATGATAGCAAATTACCATCATACGATATTATTGGTTGTATCGTATATGAATAAGTTGTTGATGCTAAAGATTGCACGACACGCTGTACTTTCTTTATTCCTTGGTGAGACAATGATCTTCCAGAATGAATTTCCAACTGGAAACCACTTTGATCTGAATTATAAATATTTTCAGATCCAAACTGTTCAATAAGAGGTTTTACTGTATTAAGAAAATCATCAGTAGTTTTTTGTAAATTAACGGAATCTTCCAATGTTCTTCTAGTGATAAAGTTCGTAACTTTTCTTGAAACAATTCGATGAGTCTTTTTGAATCTTGATACCCAACTATGAGACGCTTTAAATATAGGATTTAAATTTCCTATTTCTTCTTGAGCTTGTAAAACCCATCCTTTTATATCAATATCATGAACCATGAATCCTGTTTCAACAGCTGCAGTAAATTTATCATGTGTAAATTTGGAAATGAGATAATTTATCTGTACGACTTCCACCTGATTGTAATTGTTCTTTCCATCGCCTTAATTGACGTTCAGATGAAACTTTTCTAAATTTATGTTGCACTGTTTGTAGAGAACGATTCCTTTTTTTTGTTATTATCTTTTTTATTAGCGTCCTAATTCCGCCAATACTCAACATACTTGTCTTTTATAAGAACTGTCAAAATCTGCGTCATCATTGGAACATTGAGAATGAGAATTTAAATTATCTTCATTCCATGCTTCTTCGTCATCTTCAATTATTTCAAAACTATGTAATTTATAATAAAGTTCTTCGTCGAAGATTTAAAATATTCCCCCAATCTTGTTATTACTTCTTCAACATTTAATTTTTTCTACGAGTAAAAATTTGGATGAAATTTTAAATTAAATTGTTTTTAATTCATTTGTGTGTATTATTTCCTTATAGTATACATTTAAAAATAGATTATCTCTTATCAGAATTGTGATATATCATTAATTTTTCAAAAGTAATTTTTGCAAGGAATCATAATGTAAGATAAGATATAAATTTACGTGCACAAATTTTCAGAGAATAAGACGTATATTATAAGGATTATTTCAACGATAATTATTCATGCACAACACGAATGAACACGAATAGCGTATATATGGAAGCGTTTATAATTAATTCTCGAAAATGATACTTTATAACATAACTTCATTATACATGGTTGAATTCAGAAAAAAATAACCTTTTATTTGATGAAATAAAAATTATAAATTTCAACAAATTTTTAGAACTCAATAATATATAATCACAATATTTATGATAAAACGGGGACTAGTGAGTCAAGATGGATATTGTGTCAAAATTAAAAATAAGTTTATACACACATAGAAGTTAAATAAATATAAATAAATTACAAACAAACGTTTCGACCTTATATGTGATCATCATCAGTGTTCGAAGTCGTTGTAATTTAAAAATTAGTTATACAATAAAATTTCTTTGTCGGATCATAGAAGTAAGAATTCTGGAGCCAAGTGTAATCATCTGTGTATAAATGTTTGATTGTGAATTCCATCAGAATAAGTATAGGAGTTATGTAAAAATATCTTTCGTGTCAGACTAATTAATTGTGCATTATAATCTACAAAACAAAAACTAATGAACCCGGTTACAGTAAAGTAATTATAAAATTAAGAATGTAAAAAATATATATGTAAATTAATTATGAATAAAAACTTACAAAAAAATCTCAATTTATTTTGCCTGAGAATTAAAGAAGGAACGATAACCACCAGTATTAAAGACAAGATCGTATGAAATCAATAGAGACAATGGCAAGAGAACAGAAGATGATATTTAAGGATAAAAGGAAGGAGAACAAGACAAAGGAAGGGGAAACTATATGATTGGAAAGAACAAACGATGAGTGACGAATCCGAAGGCTTTAATGATAATCCGATTTTAAATGTTATATGATTGAATTATAAGAGTCAAATAATATTTCCGTGTCACTCTGCTTATTTAATCCATTTGATTGTGTCTTAATGTGTATCATTTCAGAAATGATTCTTTTATATCATGAAAGCTCATTATCTAAAATGTGAACATTATTCCAATCGAAATCATGATCTTGTAAGTGATGTGTAAAAATTACAGAAGGAATATCACTTTTTTTGTTAATGTCATTTCTATGTTCTCTGATTCTGATTGTTAGTCGTCTTTTTGTTTGACCGACGTAAGAAACTTCACAATCCTTACAATCAATTTTATACATGACATTACATCGACTTCTCAATCTTATCTTTGCCTGCTTTTATGAATATGTTGAGAGTGTTGGGTATGGTAAAAGCTATCGGATAATCAAATTTTATTGAAACAGATTTAAAGGAATTTGAAATGTGTTTTATATATGGAACTGTGAAATATATTTTTGGAGCTCATCTGAAGTGTGCGGAATGATTTAAATATTGTGGGATTTTAGTTGGAATAATTTTTTAAATCTATTTTGGATGTAGGAAAAAATGAACTCTAATGGATATCCGTTTTTTAATAATAAATTTATGCTTTCAATGAAATTTTTTTGATGGAATCTCGGATGGGACAAATTAATGATCTTGTCAGTCAATCCGAATATTACACCTTTTTTATGATTAAGAGGGAGGTGAGAATAATAATTTAAATATCTCCCTGAAAAAGTTGGTTTGCGGAAGAGATCAAAAATTAAAAAATTATAAAATTAAAAAAAATAATTTTAAGTGGTGGGGGTTTAAAAAAAAATAAAAATAAAAAGATCTTTTTCTCATAACTATAAAATACTTATCAAGCCATTAAACTTTTGATCAACAATTTTTTTTCTATCTCTTACTGTTTCGAAGATATTCGACTTCCAAGAAAAAAAAAATTTTTTTTTTTAGGGGGGGTTTCACTCCCTAAATATGAATTTAGGCACGTATAAAAAAATACGTGTCTCTTAAATTTCTGTGTTTTACAACATATTTCAAGGAGAATTAAATTGGCGTCGGACAGTTGTGGTACTTCCCTTGTCGTGTGTGGATGATTTTAAAAATTAGATTTCGCACGTTAAAATTTTATTCAAAAAATTATGTTTCTTGTGGGCGGAAAGAGAAAAAAAAGAAGAGCGTTGGCAAAAACATGTAACAGCTCGGACTATGCTGAAAAGGGGACTGAACGCCAACCATCCCTGCGTTCACACGAATTTTAGGAAAGTTTCGTAAAAAAACTGTTAGACAGCCCCATTCTTTTGAAAGCTTGGACCCCGGGCCTTAAAAAAACCGAGTCTCTTCAAATTTTTGCAAAATTTTCCTACGATTGCTATGTTGTCGCAAAAAGAACGTATTTATCTCTTAATAATGCAAGGATATGGAGATAAAAAAAGATCATATTAAAAGACATCTGATCTTTTCAATGCAACTTTTAATGCGCGAGAGCCAATTTCAAAATCGACAATTGTAAGAATAGTTCAGCGTTTCATTGAAACAACGTGAAATATCGTTCGCGCAGTGGACGACTTACATCCGTCTCCGATGATGAGAAGAGTGCAACTATTTTGCAACCCTTTATTGAAATGCCTAATACGGCTACTAAAAAAATTGCTACAGAAAACGATCTCAGTCAGCCAATCATCTGTGTGTAATATTTTAAAAAAGCACAGATTTCATCCTTATAAAATGCTTTATGTACAAAAGTTAGTTCATGAAGATTTTGACCGGAGAATAGAATTTTGTGAACTTATTGAAGCACGCGGAAATTATTTTGTAAATAGCATTGTCTTTTCTGATGAAGCTAGTTTCGAACTTCATGGAAATGTTAATCGTCAGAATTTCCGATATTGGAGCATCGAAAATTCACATTGGATGAGAGATAACAAGTCTCAACATCTTGATAAAGTCAATGTCTGGACAGAAATAATTGGAGATCATTTAATAGGTCCATTTTTCATTAATGGAAATCTTAATTCCGAGATGTACGAAACAATGCTAATAAAGCAAATTATTCCTGCTATTCGAAATCTCTTTTCTAATGATTTCGATCGCGTGTGGTTTCAGCAAGATCCAGCGCATTTCGGATTAAGGGTACGAAAGTTACTGGATGAAACTTTCCCGAATAGATTGGGGGGCGTGGAACAATTGAGTGGGCTCCAAAATCCACTGACACCACTTGATTTTTTTTTATAGGGATTCTTAAAAATGAACGTGTTTATAAAACCTGCAAATGTGGAAGAATTAAAGCAGAGAATAAACTAACGAAATGAGTTTAATAACTGTCAATATGAACTAAAAAATGTCAGAAATTATTATCAATTAAGGCTAGCACACTGTCAAGCGGTGGAAGAAAGGCAATTTGAACATTTGATATAATCAACTCTTGCACATAATGCATTTCAATGCATTGTCAACTCCACATGATGCATTTGGGTCAGTGTAAAATTCCGGCGAATGAGATGACGACAATCGATCGCCTTCGGCGCGCGCGTGTTTGATGATTTTTCGCAATGCGTTCTTCATTGTCTCGTGGTTAGTCATTCGGGCAATGTCCAACAGATGATAATCAGGAAAGATCACCGAAACGATGCGTTTTCAAGGCACATCGTCACAACATACTAATTAAATTTATCAGATTTTCAATTTATGTGCAACTAGACTTTTTCCAGTATATAAATTCTTGGCGAATAAATATCATATTTCTAGTCTTTTTTTGTTATTGTTTTTTCTTTATATATGTCATACAAAAAACATATGTATTATCGTGCATTTATTACGCGATAAAAAATATATATACACACACACACACACACACACACACGCGCGCGCGCGCGCGCGCGTGCGCACACGCTAATTCGATAAAAATGTATAAATAATAGTGTAATATATTTACTTTTTTATATGTGGAATTTTTGTACAATTTCTTCATCTAATATGAGCAATTGTTAAACTGACTGAAGTCATTTTCTAGATCATTACAAATTATCAAGAATATCTCAATGAATTCCACGGATGATCCTTAAGGCATGCGGATTTGAAAAATAGTGATAGAAATCAAGAGCATTGTCAGAATCGAAAATACCAGAAATCAAAACTATCATCAATGCCATGCAAATCAATGCATCATCATGCCTTATCAGAAAGTCAAATTAAATGTCGCCAATTCTCACGATTTTGTCTATACAAGTTTCACGAATATACCGAAAACTAATTTTTCTTGCTGTGGAAAAAAGGGAATGTTTGCAGACGTCGAAACCAAATGCCAAGTAAATGAATTTTTCTATAAAAATGATGGAATCGAATGGAAAGCTAAAACTGGAAATTATTTAAATAGACAAAATCGCATGACTCTAATTAAAGTGGAACTATGATTTATCATTTTTGTGTGTGTTCACGATAAAATTACATAAATGTAATTTTGCATTATTAAAAAATTAAACATGTATAAAAGAAAGAGAGAAATAGTGTCTTTGAGTTTCGCATTTCTTTAATGCAATTTTGTTGTAATTTATGTATACATTTCATCTTTCTCACACATTTTAATGAAACACGTTTTGTACGAATAAATCATTAGATCTTATCTTATAAGTCATTCAATCTGCGAGATCATGGAGCAATAGCGCATTATTAATTATATCGTGTTACGATGTTTTTTCCGACTCGATTAGTAATTTCAAAACTTTCGTGATGGATGAAATGTATGATTCATTCAGATCTTTACACTCGATGCAAGGTGATTTACATCAACGTCGTCTATTATATGTTATAGTTATTCCTTTAGCGAAACGGCTAACAGAATTGCAGCACACGTATTGCAAAATCTCTATTCTCGCATTACTGCATCGAGTTTCTCACAGGATACGGAAACTTATGACGGAAAAAGATGATCAAATGCATATCCTACAATATGCATATAGCACCGAAATATTTTTTTAATTTGTTTGGTTGACAAATTTAAAAAATACGCGAATGCCAAAATAATCTTTTATTTGATTGCAATGTAACAACTTTATACATATCTTTTATGTTTGGTGATATTTATTTTTCTTTGCAGGTATTTCACAATTGCTCAAATCGATCGAAAACATCTTCACTGTGTCCACTAGGAACTACATTTTGCGAAACAAACAATCAATGCGAATGGTTTTATACTGTACAGTGTAAGAAGTAAATTCAAAATAAATATTGAATTATGATTGTATAATTATTCATAAAAATAGAGAAGAAGAATGTTTAAAATGTCTTTTTTTTGCATTATTTTAAAATCGGTATTTATAATCAGTTTCTTATATTTAAGACTGTCTCAAGTACAGTCTTAAAATGTCATAAACCATTACAGAATTATATTAGTCTTAAGACTACATTACTTAAGCAGAGAAAATTCGGGGGAAACAAATTTGTTGCGTGAAGCAGTGTCATTGGTTCAGATATTACGAATCTCGTTACATATAATTTTAATGCCCGAGAATCGGTCAAATGAATATTGTGAGTAACTGCCGACTTTCCTCTGCTCGTCCATACAAAAATTTGTTGGCGCCGAAGACGCTGTTGTGATCGAAGTTTCATTGGTCTGCCTTTCGGACAAAATTAATGAAGCAAAGTATTCGATTGTCTCGATGATCATATAATAAACAGGGTCACATAATAATTAAAGTTTTGAACGGTTACGCTTACAGTTAATTTCATTAATATAATATAAGAAATGAACTTAATTAATCTAAAGAGAATTTAATTAACATGAGATAAGAAATAGAGGATTGAGAGATCTGAAATTATCATTGTAGATCTGAACAATTCTTCTATCTTATCTTCTTCTTCTTGTTCCCTTTGTCCTCTCTCATTTGTTCTATTTTTGTCACTCTCTCTTCCATTTTATTCAATCTTCCTTCCAGTCTTTCTTCCCTTCTTCTCCATCCTTCCATCATATCTATTTTTTCATTCAATTCCTTCATTTCCTTCCTCATATTCACTGTCTCATCTTTCATCTCTCTTAGTATCTCAACTAATCCTCCTTCCTCTTCCCTCTCCCCTCTTACCGCTAAACTAGCTGATTCGCGCTTTTCACCCTAATCTCTCTCTTTTCCATCGACTTTTACTACCTTCTGTGCTTATGCACTCCGCTCCTTCTTACTCGCCTCCAATTCTATCTCTCTCTCCGCTCTCCACACTCTCTTCCTCTCAATCTCTATCCCTCTTACTCATGCCTCTTTCGTCAAAGAGTGACCGCAAAATAAGCCTGAAATTCGCCTGTTTTTCGGTAGTCGATTATGGACACAGGAAAGACGAACTCGAAATTGTATTCATATCACAACAATTAATTAAAGCGCTCACGGTCAAAGCTAGATCTTCGTGCTGAAATTTCTTATGTGACTTTGTATACATATCTCAAGTTCAACTGCGCGCCGAATTATATTTTCGGTCTTGAAACACAGTCTTAAGATGAACAAGGATAGTAAATCACAATATTAAATTGATAATCAATTTAATAATTATGATGCTAACAAGCATCTCAATCCCTTATTCCCCCCGAATATTGTAAAGAATTTGTTGCGAAAAATAACACCTCAGGGATCGAACCTGGAACCTCTCGACTTTCCGGAGCGAGCGTCTTACCTTCTCGACCACTGAGGCATGTGATGATATTCTTCGCAACAACCGATGATGATGAGAACGCATGCTAAGGCGCGCGTATTTTAAAATTAAGAATAGATTCGTGACCGATATGTGAAACCACAATAATTGTATTCATATCATATTAATCCTTGGGCAATTCTAAGATGAGCATAACTTTTTATTTTTTGAAAAAATTCCAAACCACCCCTTGTTAGGGGTTGAAAATAATTAAAAAAGCCAATATCTAAAAAAAATTGAGAAACACAGTACTATTGTTAAGAATTGTATTTGACATAAATTACTTGCAAAAATGATCCAGTCAAAGATATCAACTTTACAATACTGTTCGCATCAAAATAGTACTCCCTGTCTCAGCGAGGGGGTTGAAAACTACCCCTAACCTCGCAAGATGCTCAAGAGAAATTGTGAAAATGTAAGAGAAATTCGTAAAAGCTGCAGGATTTTCTTTTATTATGATGTAGTATAAGCATCGGGATCTGCTGTTCTATCATAAGAGAAAAGGCTGCACTTTTTAGTAATTCCTTTAATATTAGGAATAGTTCTCAGCAACCTCAAAAAAACCGTATTCAAATACTAGGTAAAAACAGTGTAATTCTCTTTTAGTTTAACTCAGAGTTTCCAAGCTCATTTTCAGCTCATATCTATTTTCGTAGGATGACTCGATAATTCGCTATGAATACAATACATTAAAAAAATTAATATATAAAAATATAAACTATTAAAAACCTCATCAATCTCAACTCCCGTATGAAGAACTGCGTATATATATCATCAGGGAAACGTCAAAAGTGATTTGCCACATATATACTATTCTATTACAAATGTTGTATTAGAAGATCCTGTACTTTTTTACTAATTCTCTTTACCTTACTAATTCTCCTTCGCTCCTTTGTAACTCCTTCTCACATTAGGGTAGTTTTTTGCTACCCGCGAGGGGTAGTTTTCAAAGACAACGCAAAAAATGTTTAAGTATATTTTTTTATTAATAAAACCCAGAAATTCATAGCTACTTTTCAGTCTCTTCTAGAACCTTTAGCATGGTAGGGTATCGTGTAGGAGTAGTTTACAACCCTCTCGCTGAAACAGGGAGTACTATTTTGATGCAAACAGTATTGTAGGGTTGATATCTTTGACTGGATCATTTTTGCAAGTAATTTATGTCAAATACGATCTTAACAATAGTACTGTTTCCCAATTTTTTTGGGATATTGGCCTTTTTTAATTATTTTCAACTCTGAACAAGGGGTGGTTTTGGAATTTTTTCACAAAACAAAAAGTTATGCTCATCTTAAAATTGCCCAAGGATTAATATGATATGAATACAATTTCGACTGCGTCTTTCCTGTGTCCATAATCGACAAAAACAGGCGAATTTTGCGGTCACTCTTTCCTATACTATTTCTCACTACTCATTCACATGTCCGTTCCGCTATCAGGCCACTAACCAAGTCCAGTTACACCAGTAACATGCACCATATTGTAGGAAATCAGATTATTAAACCATTAACATACAATGTGACTTTGTGCTTCTTAGGTAGATTCTTTTTTTCTCTTTCTTTCCCTCTCTCTCTTTTTTTTCCGAATCTTAGAAAATTATATTTTATCTCAACTGAATCCTGAAAAAAAAACAGTATTGTAAGCTATTTTGTAATATATTATATTATTGTATAAAAACTTATTTATAATCCTATTCAACACCAAGCATCAGTTACATTACATCTATATTAAAATTTTGCACTCAACAATATAATAAATGTAAACATGTGTTATATCACATTTATTGTTGAATGCAAAATTTTAGTATAGATGTAATGTAACTGATGCTCGATGTTTTTTGACTAGGATACTTTCTTCTATCTTATAGTAACTTTGTTTTTACTAGTAATAATTGCTTTAGCTACTGTTCTCTTATTCAACTCATAGACTTTTGTTCATCTGAATAAAAACTCTGTTAAACTGTTAATATAAAATATAAAAAATTACTTTTTTTAAAAAAAGTAAAAAAAGGCGCCAAGTACACGCTCATTTTTCACAATCAAAACAGAACAATAATTTTACTTTTCAAAAAAGTCGTATATATATTTTTTATAAAAAAAATATGATATTAGGAAATGGCGCCAAGTAGAATTTAAGAAAAGATTATGAATACAATTACCGTTACAAAAATTTTTCACCTCATTTATACCTCATATGGACCGTTTTTAATCCGTTTTTAGCCCGTTCTATCATTTTTATGTACGTTTCTTGCACTCTCAAGCACGCGCAGTCTATTTCGAAAGAACATGATGAGTATACGCGAGGATGCATATGAGTATTTTTGAATAGATTCCCCGTTTTTCATACTCATTTTTCAGCTAATGAGTGATGACACGTTAATTCCTTCCTCTTTTACTCAGTTTCGTTCAATATGGAAAGATGTGAGTGCTAAACGAGTATTTTGCACTCGTATCCGAATATACGTTTTTACACCTCAAATTTGCGTAGCACGTGTTTACCACTCAAAAATACTCATAATACATTATTATACATTATTATTATTACCCAGGAACAATGTCGTTGTCGGAAGGTCGAGGTGTTGACTCGACCTTCCGTTCGCCGAGGTGTTGACTCGGATTTCGCTCCGGCCGAGGTGTTGACTCGACCTTCCGTTCTCCGAGGTGTTGACTCGGACTCCGTTCCGCCTCCGTGAAGGGGTTGACCCGATGTGCCCCAGCGTCACCGCGTCCGCCGCTCTTTCGACACCGCCAGCCACGAGACCGTTCGACTGTCGCCGTGCGTCCGCAAAACGTTGTAAATAAACCCGTTTACATAAACCCCGTAGTAGTTAGTTAGCAGAGTTCGCGCCGTCAGGACGAGGCGTATCCTCGTCGAGCCTATCCCGCCGATTGTACCTCGCCGATTTTATCGCGCCGGTACGAACACATGTAGTATGTCGGAAGACGAATAAAAGCATATTTAATTTATCCAGAGCAAGTGTCGAAATTTCTTTTCCTTCCCTCCACCCGAACCTTGGCGCCGACTGAGCTGTTCGGTGAGTGGGAGGCCGGGCGAAGTCGATAGCAAATCGGCTCCGTTACATATAAAAATATAAACTATTAATATAATAAGAAAAGGGGCTAATGAGTCAAGACGGATCTTAGGTCAAATGTTAAAAACAATTTATATAAACACTTAAAGTTAGTTACATACAAAAAAGTTGTTATCAACAAACGTTTCGACCCTAAATATGGTCATCATCAGTGTTAAAAAATTATTTATAAAATACGAAAACTTACGGTTAAAGAAACGCTGTATATATTATATTATTAATTATATAAATCATGATGCGCAGGTATATCGCAATTGAACGCAGCAAGACACCGAAGTAAGATATTTTTTGAGCGGAATTGTAATCATCGTAGTGTGACATTATAGAAAAATTAATCAGAATTTCACCAGAACCATTGCCTGAGTAATAATTGAAATCAATAGTGTAGAAATAAAGTATAATTATGTTTTGTAATACAAATTGTCGTGGTTGATTATTACTTGATGGTTTATAAAATTAAAAATTGAAATTAAAAAAGTTCTTTAAAACTTACAGAAAAACTCATTTGTAATGACTGGGAACACAAGCATTAGAACAACATCGTGTGGAAACGTGAGATACAGTGGTGGACCGCACCAGGGAAAGTCTTATAAGTGAGGAAGAAGGAGACTAGGAAAAAAGGGGGGAGAAGCTATATGATTGGCAGAACAAAACAAGAAGTGACAAATCACAAAGTAATATTAATAATCTATTATAACTGTTGTATGATAGGAAAATATGAGTCAGATAACATGTCCGTGTCACTTTGCTTGTTAAGCCCAAACGACTGCATCTTAATGTAGATCATCTCAGAGATGATCCTCTTATACCACGAAGGTTCACTATCCAAAACCTGAACTCCCTCCCARTCAAATTCATGGTTTCGTAGACGGTGCGATGAAATCACCGAAAGAGTGCCACTTTTTTTGTTAATATCGTTTTTGTGTTCTTTAATTCTAGTAGTAAGTCGTCTCTTGGTTTGGCCGACATAGGAAGCATCGCAATCTCGGCAATCAATTCTGTATACAACGTTGCATCTATTCGACCTATCAATTTTATCTTTGCCGGTTTTTATAAAAATATTCAGAGTATTCGGTATAGTAAAGGCCATGGGACAGCTGAATTTTTTTGAGACGGATTTAAAAGAATTAGAAATGTGTTTAATATAAGGTACAGTGAAATATTTTTCATGGATCTCGTCTGAATTATGAGAGGTGGTCAAGGTATTGTGGTCTTTTTGTTGGAATAATTTTTTTAATCTATTATGAATGTTGGAAAAAATAAAGTCTAATGGGTATCCATTATTTAATAACAATTTATTGATGCTTACACTTACAGAAGAATCTATTGTAGTGACGGTAATTTACCTAGAGCCTACGGTTTACCTAAAATCCATAAACCGAATTGTCCACTAAGAATTATTGTATCCACTATTAACAGTCCTTTGTTTTCATTGGCAATCTTCTTAAAAGACATTTTACAAGCAGGCTTAGATAATTCTCTAGGTTTTGTCGCCAATTATTTTCAATTGGTAAGAGAACTGAAAGATTTTGCATTGGATCCGAGTTACACATTAGTCTCATTGGATGTTGCGTCGCTGTTTACTAATGTGCCCATTGAGTTAGCGATGAAAAGCATTGAAAGAAGGTGGAGTTCAATCTCTCAGAACACTTTAATTCCTTTGGAAGATTTCAAAGTGGCGGTGAGTTTTGTCCTGAATTCCACGTTCTTCACATTTAATGGTACATGTTATAAACAGATATTTGGCATGCCTATGGGGTCCCCTCTATCTCCGGTGATTGCGGATCTAGTATTACAGGACCTAGAATTAGTTGCAATAGACAATCTTACTTTTCCCATTCCTTTCTATTATCGCTATGTAGATGATATCATTCTAGCTGCTCCTTCTAACGCACTGGATACATTATTACGAACTTTTAACTCTCAACATAGTAGACTTCAATTCACTATGGAAATTGAAAAAGATAATAAAATCTCCTTCCTAGATCTTACATTCATTAATGACGAGGGGACAATAATTTTTGATCTTTACAAAAAACCAACCTTTTCAGGAAGGTATTTAAATTATCGGTCTCACCATCCTCTCAATCATAAAAAAGGAATAATATACGGCCTAACGGACAAGATCATTAATTTATCCCATCCTAGATTTCACGAAAAAAATTTTACTGATATCAAATTGCATCAAATTGTTATTAAATAATGGATACCCATTAGACTTTATTTTTTCCAACATTCATAATAGATTAAAAAAATTATTCCAACAAAAAGACCACAATACCTTGACCACCTCTCATAATTCAGACGAGATCCATGAAAAATATTTCATTGTACCTTATATTAAACACATTTCTAATTTTTTTAAATCCGTCTCAAAAAAATTCAGCTGTCCCATGGCCTTTACTATACCGAATACTCTGAATATATTTTATAAAAACCGGCAAAGTTAAAATTGATAGGTCGAATAGATGCAACGTTGTATACAGAATTGATTGCCGAGATTGCGAGGCTTCCTATGTAGGCCAAACTAAGAGACGACTTACTACTAGAATTAAAGAACACAAAAACGATATCAATAAAAAAAGTGGCATTCTTTCGGTGATTTCATCGCACCGTCTACGAAACCATGAATTTGACTGGGAGGGAGTTCAGGTTTTGGATAGTGAACCTTCGTGGTATAAGAGGATCATCTCTGAGATGATCTACATTAAGATGCAGTCGTTTGGGCTTAACAAGCAAAGTGACACGGACATGTTATCTGACTCATATTTTCCTATCATACAACAGTTATAATAGATTATTAATATTACTTTGTGATTTGTCACTTCTTGTTTTGTTCTGCCAATCATATAGCTTCTCCCCCCTTTTTTCCTAGTCTCCTTCTTCCTCACTTATAAGACTTTCCCTGGTGCGGTCCACCACTGTATCTCACGTTTCCACACGATGTTGTTCTAATGCTTGTGTTCCCAGTCATTACAAATGAGTTTTTCTGTAAGTTTTAAAGAACTTTTTTAATTTCAATTTTTAATTTTATAAACCATCAAGTAATAATCAACCACGACAATTTGTATTACAAAACATAATTATACTTTATTTCTACACTATTGATTTCAATTATTACTCAGGCAATGGTTCTGGTGAAATTCTGATTAATTTTTCTATAATGTCACACTACGATGATTACAATTCCGCTCAAAAAATATCTTACTTCGGTGTCTTGCTGCGTTCAATTGCGATATACCTGCGCATCATGATTTATATAATTAATAATATAATATATACAGCGTTTCTTTAACCGTAAG
>JANQDE010000664.1:3794-20330 GCA_037157785.1 Cephalotes varians
CACGCACACACACACACACGCACGCACGCACGCACGCACGCACGCACGCACGCACGCACGCACGCGCGCACACGCGCACACACACACACACACACACACACACACCACTGTAGGATGATTCAGAATAATCTTATGTCTTTGAACGAATATATTCCTGAGGGTATTTTGAAACGATTTTCCCTTTAGCAAAAATTTGTCCGACGTTTAGTTTTTAAGTTATAAAGAAGAATAGTTATCGAATCACGAGGCGCGTAGGAGATAGGCGGGGCGGCACAACTCATTGTCCAATATAAGCGATTATGTGAGACGCTCAGCTGTGATCAGATGACACTCGAATACAATATCCCACCTCTCTCTCTCTCTTTCGCTCTCTCTCTCTCTCTCGCCGAAAAATATCATTCTAGTGATAAGAAAAATAATGATGCAATTTTTATTTTTCTTCTACTTTCAAGTAACGATTAGCTTTACAAAGAATATATTCTTTATAATTACGTATAATTTTACAATACACTCATCATTTACTTGAAACATGTAATATTTATGTACCATTTTTCTGTATGTACACGTGAACGCATGCACGCATAATCGTGTAAATCTAAAAAATCAATGCATAAATATAAAATGACTTATCTAATATTCTAATTTTTTTATCTTATTGTATCGTACTTTATCGTAAATTCACGATTGATCCTCCATAGTTTCCTTCTGTAAGTATATTGTAATATTTGCAACATCAAATTCTTTTATCATTCCTTACACAAAACGTGAAAGTCTGTCATAATTAATATTCATGATTAATTCTTTATACGCTCTCTTTTCATATGTTATTAGAAAATTACAATGAAATACTTATCCATAGTATACTACGCTTTTTGTAATAATACGGTAGAAAAACATCTACTCTTCTTCAATTTCATAATAGATTACGATGCGCCTTTTACGGTAATTATACCTAGAGATGTTATGTCAAATATTGTTGGTACGGTTAACAACGAAGAGTTTTTTATAATTATGCGATAGAGAACTTAGAATTTCTTCTGCCATAAATACACTATTAATTACAACAGATTTTCAGTGATTTATTTAGGATAGATACCAACAAAACTTGCGATAAAACATTATGTTTTTATTGATACTTCATCATATTTCATCATATTTCGATACTTCATCATATTTCGATAAAATCATACTCTCCTAACAGGAAACGGATAGAGAACGGTAGAGAATGATATTATTTCTTTCGGATATGTATTCTTTCGATTTAAGCGACGATTTAAAGAAGCGACGGATTACGATAAAAATCAATTAGATTTTTCGTAGGTTCCACAAGTTTCTGTCGCTTTCTCTCTTTCAACATTGTTATTCACAAAAGTTTATTATGGTTTTTAGCCTACTTTTGCAGTGTTTTTATGTATTGTAATCGCGATTGTGCATAGCGATCATCGATTCGAGTTCTATGGCGCGGTGCGGCAAGACGTGTGAGCGGCGGTACCGGGCACTGGCATGTCTTTCCTCTTGCCTTTCCAACGCGCCGCCAGCAACTAATGTTTGATAAACTGGGCTGGGATACACCTCGAACGGCTAGAGCGCTTCTCTCGGCGTGCTCTCAGTACAATTTCAAAAATTAATATCTTGATTATTATTGCGAATATCGCTAAACGGTATGGGACTTTTATGTTCATCTCGATCCCATCTACCTTTCTGTGTGCAGTGTCGAAATTCTCGCGGCACACCCTGTATATGATAAACTCATTGCAAAATACTATCATGTTTCTTGATTGAAGTCTGTCAAAAGTAAAGAAACAGTATCGATCTATAACTATCAATTAACAAATTCAATAGAAGCTGCTCGATCGTCATCCAACTATTAAGTATCCAGTTATAAACAAATTAAATAAAATGGTCTTGTTTGTTTCATAACTGTTAATTAACAAATTCAGCTAAAGCACCAATATCATTAGCCGACTGTTAAATAAACAATGTACAATTAGAATATGTTAGAAGTAAAGTGATATTCTTGTCCGGTCTGTGATTCAGGGTGATTCAGAACAAATCCGTGTCCTTGTAAAGTCCTGACTGAATGAGACGATTTTTCCTTTATGAAAACTTTGTCTGATGCTTATTTTTTGAGTCATTAAAGGATAAAGTAAGCAAATTACGGGCCATATACAGAAGGTAAGCAGGGACGGCGTAATTCACCATCCGATGCAGGCGATTATGCTAGGCATTCGTTGTGATCAGCTATCAAAGAACAAAGGGTTATTCTGATTCATATAATAACTGCGACGATGCTATTCCTCGGGACCGCCGAATCCCGAGGAGGCACGCCCAATTTACACACAATTAACGGTAATCCCTTAAAATGAGATGCTCGGTAAAGGTATCAATAGTACGAGGCTCATAATCAAAAGTAATGGGATCCGATAGTCAAGGTATCAGGTAGCGGAATCAAAACGGTAATCACTATTCCCAAATAGTCGGTAACTGAATCACGACCAATTGCAAGTCGGTAGATGTTCGGTAACAGATTTAGTGCGAAATCCGATGATTCCGGTCAGGCGGTACTTAAAGAATGGGCACCAGGCGCAGACAATCGCGCCACTCAACGATATTTCTTAATTCCCCAATAATTCTCGAGTATACCCAGCCGCACTTCGCTCAGTGTGGTGTAGAGCGACGGGATTCTTTTATTTTCTGACAGAAGGCTCGGGAGGAGAGGCAACAATAAGAATAATAGACGTGAATAAAATAAAATAACAAAAATATATTTAATGAAAAATAATCTCGCATGTCAGGAGACAGTAACACGCGCATGCTGCGCGGGATTTTCCAAACGAAGCGGAATTAGAAGTACAATTTCCCCGCGATCCCGCCGTGTGGAGATCGGGCAACACGAACAACATACGTGAAATAATTACATCGAGATGAACGTAAATAAAAGTCTGATGCGACTATAACTACAAAACGGTAACGCGTTAACTCATTAATAGGTATAGCAACGGTAAGACGGTAACGGTAACGCTTACAAAGTTCCCGACTTTACAATCAAGATAAAGCGGTAACCGGCAAAGCGCTAGCGAGATGTTAAGTTCCGTCACAACTATACACCGTAACGCGATACTCAAACGAAACAAGAACGGTAAGCAAAACGATAAACTAAACGATACACGATAAACGATAAACGATAAATGCGCGACTGTCGGTGGCGGTATATCCGGGAGGGACCTCCCTGCGCGGTACTCTCAGCCTCTCCCTCGGGAACTCGGAACCTCGTACTTGCCGCGTAGTTTCCGGGATCCTTAAGGGACTCCCAGGGCCGTTCTTTCCGGTCACTTAAGCACGATAAGGATCCTTACTTGAGGTCTCGGCCCGAGTGAGAGTTAACGGTCACCTGAGTGGCAGCTTACAATAGGAACGCAGTTGACTTCACCGGGTCCTCCTCTGGGGATGCGTCCTTCCGTAACGATAGCTCACCGAACAGTGCTCGCCGCTGCCACTTGTCCCAGGTCCCTCGTCTCTTGCACAGATCCTTTGCGCACATCGTCCTTCCGGCTGTTACCGGCGCCCTCGTTCGGTCTATCGATGATTCTGGGCATAGTCCCAAAGGTCCTTCCGTCTGCGGGAATCTGCCTGCTCCGTGAGCTGATAAGGTAGGGACCCATGTCTGCTACTCAAGATTTACTGCTTGGGGTCGGATCGGCCCGGCTGGCTAGGCCAAGGCTCGCATCCGCCCTCGGTCTTCCTTTGCACCGCTGAATACTCCTTCCGTCCGCGGCACGGGGAGATTCGCGGGTTCTGGCTCCCTGGCGGCTGTGTGGACTTGGAGGCTCCTGAACTCTGAAGAATTTAAATGTTGAGCCTCGACGATCGGAGTACCAGACGGAGGAGCCGGACCTCGCGGGCAAGCGGCGGCACTCCCGGGCATGTCCTCACTCGGGATTCCCGGATTCTGGTTGTCGATCCTCTCCGAATACATATCGTCACTCCGCCGACCACTCAGATTGCCGCCCCGTATTCCTAAATAACTCAAATACAAAATATAGAATTCTGCTCGAATCGGAGGTGGGGAAGATCGCGCCCTTCCAGATAGGGAAAGGACGATCCCCGAGAGTCTTCCGCGGTCAGGCCATAGCTCTTGTGATGAGGCGCCTCAGGGCGTCACGTCACATAACACATACACACACACACACACACACACACACACACACACACGCACGCACACACGCACACGCACACGCACACTTATCTTATAGAGCGTCGATGCCTTTATATTGTTATAACTTGACGGATGAATTTCACGACCGTGGAAAAGCAATACGAAGACACCTCACATTCCCATGTGACAAATTAACATCAAGAAATAAAGAAAATTTGCTTCTTTTTAAAAAATAATATTATAAAAATTGTAACAGTGTCATGGATTTATTTACGCACTTGGTCGATATCACAAAATTTACGAACGATTCTATCGGTTTATTATTATTAATTAATACCGGTTAATTATTCGACTCGAAATCACTTGAATTAATAAACGCGTTACATACACAACTCAATGTGACAACCCGACATAAAGACTATGCTCGATAACAATTAAGAAAGTTATGTTTTTATGAAGAATATTAAAAGTCTACAATAAAAATCTGATTTATTGACCTCTTGTAACGCGAATGAAGGTGATAAGTCAGGCTGCGACTATGATTCAGCGCGTGAATGACCTCGAAGCATTCATAATGCCAAGTGAATCAATGCTTGCTTGTAGCGTGCTGTAGCCAACATCAAACTGTCAAACGTGTCATCTATTATAATTATTTTTTGCAACATTTACTAATATTGAATAATTTATAATTATTCAACTTTGAAATTAAATTTAATATTAATTTAAAAATTGAATTGAATTTTTTAAATTATTTGCTAATTAAAAGAGAATATTCCTCGAAATGGAATATTTTATTGCTGAAAAAGGCAGATTAATTTTTGGTTGACCTGAAAAGGACAAATTAATTATTTTGGAATATCGTTTTTTCAAAGTAAATGTTCGAAATGTCCGCTGTCTATTATGAGGTAAGCTCTCATCCGTCTTAATAAGTTTGCTTGCATTTTCTCCATAACTTTGTTCGCGATGGACCAAATGGCATAATGAAATTTGTCATTTAATTCTTCCACGACCTCAGGAAGCTGTCTATACATTTTCTCCTTGCAGTATCCCTATAAGAAAAAAATCTAATGGGTCGAGATCCGGAAATCTTGTGAACTAGCGTATCGGGCCATACCGACCCAACCAACGGAAAATTGTTGGTTTAAAAAATATATAATTTTGGTGTTATGTGGCCAGCACTGTCTTGTTGGAAGATTAGAATGTGCGTGTGTGCGTATGTGTGTGTGTGATTTATACATTTATAATTTACATTCTATAGAGTCTTAATTTTAGAGACAAACTTTTTTCTATTTTTGACTTTTTTTATCATTCAATTGGAGATTAATTTTCTTTCGTAAAGTATTCCTTGTATATTAAAATAGAATATTGTATATATCCTATAAACTATTTACTTTTTTATGTTAACTTTTTTTCTGTTTTGATATTTTAAATATGTAAAATGGAGAAAAGCAAAATCTTTTAAAAGGATATAATCCTTTAAAAAGAATATAGTCTAATTTAAAAAATTAATAAAGAATTATTTGATTATGAAATTATTTTTGTATTTCTCTGCTCAGAAATTATCTGACAAAAACGGCCCGTAAAATCCACGTCGCTGCCACGTAGATAAGCAACATAGAATCCTCGTAGATTTTCGAGTGAACATCCGATCATGAACGGTAGTCGAATCCAGGTGGATATGATTATTGATACAACGTGGATTCCACGTGAAAATTGCACGGCGCTAAAAATATATCCACGTGGTATTCATGTAGTATTCCGGTGAATTCTTTTCACCATTTTGCAATTTATATTATATACAGTATTACCTAAACAAATTGTTCTTCCAAAAAATACTTCCAAAAAAAAGGTGTTCAAGCATGCAGAAGCCTGAAAAAGCTCACTCTGCTTGCGAACATAATGGGGAAGTGCGATCGGAAAGAGAAGCCTCTGTTAGACAATGATTGATCAGGCCGTCCAGAGATCCTTATGAATGCTGCCTGTTTTGCCGTCTTGCATGTGAGTAAAGGTTCATCCGCGTCGCCCTCTCGGAGCGGCGGCACGTACTCGCACCGGCGCGTGCTCACGCTGGCGAGCGCACGCGCTGACAGCGCGCACAGCGTAGCTCGTGTAACAGTGGCGATACGCCACAACATATTAGTAAACGTTAATCGCGAACCGTTATAAGTATCTATATATATAATTATTTTTGATGGCTTCAAAAATTGGTTTTTATTAATTTATAAATTTAGTTTTTTTTTATGTGAAAATGCTCACAATTTAATCTTTTGAGAAAACTTGTGAAACTGTAATATCAAAAACAGCATTAACATAATATACTTTTATTACATGTTTTGATTATTATTTCATGTTGAGTTTATTAAAGATTATATTATTGGATACACATTTGTTTACTAACTGATATAAAAACTAAAGAGTGTAATATATAGGATTTATTTATATATTTTTATATATAAGTGATGCAACAAAATATATGATATTTATTTTTATTCTTTTTCTCTCTCTTTCTACATTTTACATTCTTTGGCTTTTACATTGTTAGTAAACAAATGTACATCCAATATTATAATCTATAATAAACTGAACATAAAATAATAATCAAAACACATAATAAAAGTGTCATATACATATTTTGTTAGTGCTTTTTGATGTACAATTTCACAAGTTTTCTCAAAAGTTTAAATAGTGAGCAATTTTACATTAAAAAAAAACTAAATTCTAAAATTAAAGCAGCTGCTAAAGCCATCAAAAGTAATATTATATGTAAATATTTGCAATGGTTTGCGAGTAGATGCATATGTTTACTAGTATGCTATGGGGTGGCCTCCGTTTGGACACGAATCGATTGAACATGAGCCACTCACAGCGCTTGAACAAGCCTCTAGGCACCGGTCGCTACGGTTGGTGGTGTTCAATTGATCCGTGTCCAAATGAGCCCCTCCCTATGCTATGTTAGAGCTCTAATAAGGGAAGTATAGAGCATTTTGTTTAGGTACTACTGTATATTTAACAAATACAATAAATATAAAATTATTGAAGTTTTATTTTATTCTGTAATATAATTGTTATATAATTATTATTACACTATAGTGTTTAAAGTTTTAAGTTTAAAAGCAGTTCCATATATACTTATAAGTATGATCATTTTGAACAAAAATGTCCTAAACACACATATATATATAACAAGTTAAAAGTAAAATTTTGAGATATAAAATAATACAAGTTCATGCATGATTATTTAATTTCCGCTATATAATTGCCATTAACTGAATAGAATGATCGCAATAACTGCCTTTATAAACCCTTTTTCTTTAATCAATGACTCTAAATTTTGTCAGATCATGTGCCTTCGTGTATTCAACGTTTCTACTTCTTCGATAAATCGAAGTATTTCATCCTCGAAATGTCGAGATAGATCCTACGTGGATTTCATCCACATAGAAAGTATCCACGTGAGATCCATGTAGATACTTCGTGAATAAATCATCCACGTAATCCACGTAAATTTCGTGAATTCGACGTGGATTTAATGTAGATGTTTTCGTCGGGTAATTGCCACTATATTATTTAGGTTTGTTAAAGAAGCTATAATGCTTTGTAACTTTTTTATTTTTAAAAGCAGAAATGTATTTAAATATTTTGTTTCTCATGTTTTTTTCTGTATATGTTTTTATTAAAACATAATAATATTACTTAGTGGCGCCACAACGGGTACTGGAGGTCGCTTGAGGGATATCCAAGCAATAGGTCGAGCTGGATATTATATAGCAGGCACTGCAGGTTATAGTGTTGGCAATCTTTGTATTCCAGGTATATTATATTTATGTTTTTATTTTTATACATTTTAATAGAAAAAGTTGCTTTATGAAGACGCTTGAACAATTTTCATTCTATTTCTTTCTTTCTCTGTCTTTCTGTTTTTCCTCTTTCCTCTTCTTTTTTCTCTCTCTCTCTTTCTCTCTCTTTATGTATGCGCGCATATTCGCATGATCTGTCAGGTTTTTATGCATCTACAGACTTTTATGTATAATAAAATCCCTATAATTTTGATTTTGTGAAGCGATAAGACTGAGACAACATTAAAGGATGCCATTACACAAGTCGTACGACGACCGTTGTCGGATGTAATGATTGGCTATTAATGCGTATGTGGTTGTTCGTACAATGAAATTTTATCAAACGCATGTAATATATCTTTTAAAACAATGTAGTCGACGATCGATGTCAACAAACAATCCACAAAAGTTACGGTTAGGATTACTTTTATTAATACAAATGCCTAGAAACTTTGATTAATTAATAAAAAAAAAATTTCTTTGTTTTCATTAAAGCTTCTAAACATTTGGGTTGTGTTCCGATAAACACTGTCAGTACTGAAAACGTATTCGTGAATTATAAATTTTCACATTATGGTTTTACTTTTCATTTTCACATTAGATGTCATATTATGGTTTCACTGTTCACCATACTTGTGTAGTTATCGTCTGCTTTTGTCGTATGAAGTTTATTACAGCCCGATTTAGTACGACAAAAGTTTAGTAACTTTTCGATGGAAATCCCCCCCTTAGGTACTCATCAGCGGTCAATCGTCTGACAAGTTTGTATAATTTCTTGTGCGATAGATGATTAAAAAAGTCTCAATTTTTGTCGTTTTTATGAGAGAATATTTTAATGAGAGAATATCAATGAAAAGATGACTAATAGATGATAGATATTCTGGAGATATCTTTTGGAGACTCGCTTTCAAAAAATTATTTCATTAGAATAAAAAACTCTGCCGCATACATCTGGTGGCAGTGCCACATACTGATTACAGGTGAGCAGCTTTAATTTTTACTTTGTTGAAAAGAAAAGAAAACAGAAAGATCCGTTTTATATTATCCGTTTTATATTATCTTTTCGGCAAGACAAAAAGATATGTCAAAGACATCTTTTATGGATATTGCGCATCGTGTCGACGTTAATCGCGCTGGTCTGTTTGAGTCATCCCTAACGACATATAGATTCTGAGAATATTTGAAAAATATCGTGACTGTATATTGCTAACATTCTCAAAATATTCGGCATATGTATTACAACCTACTGAGTACATATAAGTTCCTACTTCCGCATACAGTATTTGTAATATATACTGAAAACATTCTTCAGTATGTATCCAAAATACCTACAAAGTATCATTAATATACTTCCATTATGGGAGCGTCCCATTTGCTCAGGTTGTGATTGGCCACAGCTACTCACAGCAACCAGTGCCTGCCAATCTAACCTGCCCATACAGCACATTGCTGCAACATTGCTGCAACGTTGCAACATTTCATATTGCAGTGCAATGTTGCAGAGATATTGTAAAGAGTTTTTTTGCAGTATTACTTCAGCAATGTTGTAGCAATGTTTTAAAAATATTGTAAAAAAATTTTTAAGATGCGGCTACGCCATCCCGAACAAAAGAAAAACATATTCTACCTGCTTGGGATCCAACTGTCTAGAAGTTATAGCCTAGAGAGTATATATAATTACTATAATTATGCACTGTCTAAGTTAGGTCTCAAGCAGGTAGAATATGTTTTCTTTTTTTGTTCGGGGCGGTAGCCAATAAGCACTACTGTCTGTACACTCCACTGTCCACATGGATTCATTTAGAATAGAACTTTATAGAAATCTTAATAGAAATCTTGAATGACTACTCGATTTGTTTTTAAATTTTGTGCATTATTAGATCCAAGAGTTAATAAACGCGTACGCATGAGATCGCACAACATGAAGAAGGTGACCACAACGAGTGACGTTCAAATGGACACGGTTCAATTGGCCCATCAGCCACTTACAGCGCTTGAACAGTGGAAAGCTTCTAGGCACCGGTTGCTGTGAGTGGCTGTGGGCATTTGCACCGCGTCCAAGTGAACTGCTCTAGACCACAGTGCATGCTCATATCGCGGCTGTTTCACGGCTAACACATTTTCTAATCTCAATAATCGTGAACTTCAACGCTTAATATCTTGATTCGCAAGGCAGAGTGCTTTTTTCTGTCAGATTCTTTCGTTGCAAAAACCCATCGATTGAGTATATATGTATGTATAAATTCATGTATATATAAATTAAGTATTTTCTAAATATTTTTATAAATTTTTTTCAGTACAATTTGTGTAAGTTTATTTATTGCAAAAAATATGAATAATTCTTGTAAAAGAAAACTTGTTTCGAAACGTCATGATAGATGGATTATTGTAAATTAAACAAATACAGATATTGCAAGATTCTCTGAAGAAATTTTGAAACGGCAAGCTATCAAATTTTTTCTAAACAATCTTCAAATGTAGAATTGTGTAAAGTTTCTAAAAGTAGAGGAAAAAAAGAAGTTTATTCATGTAATACAAATAGTAAAATTTACTAAAATTATTACTATTTTTAGTAAAATTTATGCCAAATAAATTTTAGTGTAGTGATAATTACTGTCAGACATTACGATATCTTACACTGTAAAACGTTACCATTGTTAGAGAAAATATTTTTCCAGCAGTAAAATAGACCGCTTTAAATCCTGTCATCATTAAAAGTAACAAATTTTGAATTATTTTTGGATTCATAATGTACCATTTATTACTGTATGCTCCATAATATATTTTATTACAATTAAAAGTATCAAAAGAATTTAAAAAAAAATTATTACAATATTTGTAACGGTAGCCCGTTATCCAGGTAAAATATAATTCTACTCTTATATGCATGCAGAGTTCTTTTTCTTTTCTCATCCCATTTGGTACTATTCGCGTTACAGCCGAACTACCGACAGGTGGGGGAACACCCCTGCGAATTTTCGGGTATAAATAGAGGACCACGTCGACTGGAAGACAATCGGGTCTGGACTCCGGACGTTCCCGAAGCTCTTGATCACGCCAGGTGTTCTCGGCTGCCCTAACTGGGTGTTCTCCATCTCCCGCGTCGGGCGTTCTCGGTCCCTGATCCTAACTGTCAATTCTCAGTCTCTCGTGCTGGGCGTTCTCGGCTTTCTGATTCTGTCTGGGTGTTCTCGGTCCCCCGTGTCAGACAGGCGCATCATACTGGGATATAAAGACTCCCAGATCTACGATGGGGTCTATTAACCATGTGATATCCTTACAAATCAAGGTCGCATCAGATCCCTCCGAACGGCATTGACTCTCACCCGCCCGACCCAGGACACTCGATTCTTTGCGCTCTCCGACAATCGTCCGAGCAATCCATGTTAATAGCCCCGCCTAGGTTAAATTAAGTTCCGCTCACGGCGCGGTTTACCGTGTCCGTTAATTCTGCATAGATTAGGTCAGGCTTTGTTCAGTCCGTTCAATAATTCCCCATAGATTAAGTCAATCTAAGCTTTGTTCACGGCGCGGTTCATTCATTAGAATTCCGTATAGATTAAGTCAAGCTCTGTTCATGACACGATCCGTTTATTTTAGTTTATTCCGCATACATTCCGTTCACAGCGTCCTCGCTCACTGCGCGAGCAATCTATTTTAGTTTAAATTCTGCGTTGGCCTGGTACAAATTGTGTATCTTCCATCCGCCCACTCTACACTAAACCCGCGAGTAACAGGCGTACCGTGGAATACGCGTTCCGCAGTTGTAAACTCCATGCTGTTTGAATCAAAGCCATAAGTGTTCTTTTGATTGGAAAATAAAAGACGTCTTTCATCATCAAATTAAAATAAATTGGTGTTTTATTCCTCTCGACCCCTGACTCCAGCGAGCTGATCCAAGCGATCGAGAAAGCAAGAAATATTGCTGCAATTTTTCTGTGCTATATGGGTGAAGGCTTTCCACTGTTCAAGCACTGAATGGCTGATGGACAATCGCAATGTGGGCAAACGGGCACTACTTTCCATATCAATATATGCATACTTGCATATCTATATACATATATATATATATATACATATGAGGTGTTTGATAATTCTGTGAACAATTTTTATGGGCAGCTAGAGCGGACTAAACTAAGACGAAAAGTCCTCTAACATTTTTAACTTTTCGCAATAGTCAACGAGATATTAATTTCTAAAGATTATCCAATATCGCACGTCTACCCAGCCTTCTATTGGAAAGTGTAGGTCCGCGGGGAGCGAGGACTGCCAGGCAAGCGTCCCGCGCACATTGCTCCCACATTCTTCTCCCCGCGACACCCGGAGCAGGCCAGTCTCGCGGCAACGATACTTCAACGGTCGGGTATTCGCTCAGCCTCACACCAATAATTACAAATATAACGCACGAGGCTTTGGCCCTACCCGGGGCTTATTTGACAATATTTGGCCGGAGTGATGGCTTACCCTCTCTCTCATCGTCCTGTCGATGTGCTGGTTTGTCGAACAGTGGCTGCCGTTGGCGCTCACTCAGGCCCCTCGAGTCCTGCGCAAATTTTCCGCGCATCCCCTCGATAGTGTATAGGAGGCGCTCTCAATCGGTCCCTTAATGGCCCTTAGATCCGCTAATTTCGAGAACGTTCCTTCGATCCGTCGGTATTACAGAGAATTTCCCATTCCTTCTGGGGCAGTATCCGCCCGACTGGCCAGGCCACGGTGAGCATCCTTCCTGAAATCCTTCGTCGACTTCCCTCTGTTTGGTCGCACGGCGGGGTCCTTTTAATATCCGTTTCCTCCGGAGCTGTGTAGGTTCAACCAGGTGTCAAATTAACGGGATTTCCTTTTTAATCGGTAATGAGGCGGAAACTTGACTCGGGACCTGTGGCGGCACTTCCTCGGGCACGCCATTCTCTCCTCTCCAGACTACTCATCTACAAAAGCGATGTTGATGATCCCCGTATGCTATAAGATTTTCAGACTGCCGACCACTCCAGTTTCCGCTACTCTACAGTGTCTCTTTAGACTCACAAAGTAATAAAACAAAATCAAATAATAACAATAATGCACACTGAATAATCGCGGGGTGAATTCGCTCCCAAACAAGGGAGGACAATCCCCGAAATTTCCTTCTTCAGTCGGGCTATTGTCCTTGTGACTGTGCCGTCAAAGACGTCACGTCACAATGTATACCATTATACGCGTATCTTTATTTCGTGAACAGAACCTTACGCGACGAAACTTAGTCTTAGATTGTCCCCTCGTTTTCCTTTTATGTGTCGCCTTTATACTGCTTTGAGGCAATCTAATGCCGGCTTGGTCCTTCCGGTTAGCAAGTCGCAGTTACTTTCTGGGAAGAGGTAACTGTGATCTTCGGATTAGTTTTCTTATCGCAGTAGCTCGTGTCAATGAGTGACTGCAATAATCGAAAATTTATATTCGCTGGATTTCGGCGCGCATCCGTGCCAGGTGCTTAGTCATAAGTATTTCTCATGATAGATACGTATATCGCGCGAAATTCAAAAATTCCGAGAACTTTTTCATCAAACTTCATAGATTACCTAAACATTGTTATTTGATTACTTTCGGTATACCAACTCTGTTTATTGTTTGCAGGCTATGATTTACCATGGGAAAAAAAGAATGAAGTTTATCCCAGTAACTTGGCATCACCATTGGAAATAATAATTGAAGCGAGCAACGGTGCTTCGGATTATGGAAACAAATTTGGAGAACCTGTAATATGTGGTTTCGCACGATCTTATGGAGCAACAGATGATGCAGGAGTTAGACGGGAGTGGATTAAACCAATAATGTTCAGTGGAGGATTAGGAACTATGGATGCGAATTTAGCTAAAAAGGTAAGATTTATTATTGTAATAATTAATTTTTCTAGACTCTACTATTTCACTATTTATTTTGAAATTATTATTAATTAAACAATTTTCATAAATCATGTTGAGACCTCTTGTTCTTTGTTGTATTCTTATTGAATTGTAACATTTAAAAAAATTACATAAATATTAATATGTAATAAATATAAAATAAAATAATTTCAGCTCGTATTTTTCTAAACAAATATAAGTAAGGCCAACGAACGAGCAGTATGTTGTTATTAAAGAAGGTCATAGGAGTTTATTATAAAAAATTACAATTTTCAAAATTGTTAACGTAAACGATCGTTTCGACTTTTACTAAGTCTTCATCAATACGTAAATTAAAATAATGAATATTTACAAAAAATTACCAGAAATTATAACATTGAATTAAAAGATGATATAAGTCTTGTTGCTGTACAGTTAGTGATGAGTAGAATGTGTGAGGCTTACATATTTGAAATTAATGCAGTTCTAAATTAGATTAGAATTAAAGTCACAAATAAATTTGATCGTCAAATTAATGCATAATATTAATGAGCATTTTAAAACTGTTAAAGAACTTATTGCGAAAAATATTACCTCAGCCAGCGTTTGAACCTGGAATCTCCTGTTTTGCCGGGGCAGGTGTCTTTCCAATTAGACAGTCGACTGTAGTCAATGGTCGACTCGAATTTGCCCAACGGCTATTAGAAAATCCGGGCTCTAATCATAATTTAACACTTTGTGAGATTCCTTCGTCAGTTACCGATAAAATAAGATTGTTCAAAGCCAACAATCTTATGAAAGTGTAATTATTGAAATTTAGATAATTAGTTCTTGTGATATAATAATAATTTTATGATTTGTTATTATCCTGATGTTTTGTAAAGATGTACACATATGCTTAAAATTCAGCAACATTCGATTTTTATTTAAAATAATTCTACAATATTATAGTTACAAATACAATATTTAGTTATCGTTATAGTATACAGTTATAGTATACAATCTACAAAAAATATTATATTAAAATTATTAGAGATATATTAGATTTGATTAATAATAATTGCGAGTGATAACTGTAGAAGAAATAATTTTATAGCAATATATGATATTATTACATCGTAAATGTGCATTGTAATTTATAAAATATTTGTATAATATGACGAGTCACGAATTTTTTAAACTGTATTAAGAGCTAATTATTTATATCAGTGCTGGGAATTAGTTGCCCTTTTTAGCCCAATTTCGAAGGCAAAGCCTACTGATCCTTCACTATCGCTTGAAGCATGACGGCCGAGCCGCCTCAGGAGCGTCTTATATTAAAAATGCACCCGAATCGTATCTTTTGCCAAGTCATCATTAAAATAATTTCTTTATTAAATTATTTTTATTTTCATAAACATTTTTATTAAATTGTAATAAATTAATTTAATTAATTTATCATAATTGAATTAAATTAATTTTCTTTTTAACATAATTTATGTGCTTTACAATAATGTTTGATGATAATAGACTTTTACAATAGAGTTATAACGTAATAGTTATAATAATTAAAGTTTTAATAATAGATTTCCACATCACGTGATTGTTGATGCTATATATGTCACATTATATGTCAGATACCAAGATACATTATATGTCAGATACCAAGAAGATATGGTGAAAATCAAGTTCTTCAATATTTTAAATATATTATTTTAAAAAACACTCATGTCTTAAAAATTGCGAAAAATTTTTTTATGTTTGGGTACATATTTTTATGCAAATATTTTTTTTCTAAAAAAAATTCATAAAAACAGAAACATATTCTTCTTTGAACATTACTATCTTTGTCAATGTAAAATAGTTCTTTCAAAATTTCTATGGATGTATCATCTTTACTAAAATCGTAGAAAATAAAATTAATATTGTGTTTTATAATTGACTATTTTTCTTTCTTTTTGTAGGTTTTTGTTCATTTCTATGTAATATCTTATGATATAAAATTATCATTTTTTGTCATAAGCCATACAGGGTATCTGTTAAAAAAGTTCGGAGTCATGTGGGAGCATGGAAGAAGTCAAGGAGAACAAAAAAGTCTTATACCATTTTGCCAATTTCGCAATAGTTAATGAGTTATTAATTATTAAAAATCGCCGTATAAGTCTACTGGCTAATGCAAGCGCGCGACGAAATGCGGCCGCTCTGTCAACGAGGTTACTAGGTGCGCGGGGAGTTGTTTATTACAAGCGGCAATGGCTACGCAGGAGCGGTGCGTAACGCTGAACCCCCGTTCCAAGCTATGATAGTTTCTCGCCTTCTCTTTATCACAAAATAAAATTTTCTAATGGCACAGAAAAATGTTTTATGAGTATATATGTATGCATGTACATGCATACATGTATGCATGCACAGAAAATATCAATTCTACTGCTTACAAAAGCAATTCAATTTACTTTTTTCTTTTAGTAAGTAACAGTTATGTTTGACAAAGAATTTTCTTTGAAATTGAAGAACTTTCCTTCTTTAAGAAGGAAATTTTTTTGATAATAGTCTTAAAATACACTCAATACTTTACTTGAAACAATTAATATTTAATTAACATTTTTCTCTATATGTGCACACATACAAATTACATACTATAAATTACTTGAATTAAATAAATATTACTTATTTCAAATATTTCATAAGTTCACATATCTGCAAATCT
>JANQDE010000664.1:21025-45040 GCA_037157785.1 Cephalotes varians
ACATTTTTCTGTGCCATTAGAAAATTTTATTTTGTGATAAAGAGAGGGCGAGAAACTATCATAGCTTGGAACGGGGGTCCAGCGTTACGCGCCGCTCGTGCGTAGCCATTGCCGCTTGTAATAAACAACTCCCTGCGCGCCTAGTAACCTCGTTGACAGGGCGGTCGCATCTCGTCGCGCGCTTGCATTAGCCAGTAGGCCGGGCTTATACGGCGATTTTTAATAATTAATAACTCATTAACTATTGCGAAATTGGCAAAATGATATAAGACTTTTTTGTTCTCCTTGATTTCTTTGTTCCCACCATGACTCTGACCTTTTTTAATAGACACTTTGTATATATTAAATTCTTTTTAATAAAATAGGTTTAAAGTATTAACTAACTAAGAACTCACTAACTATTAAGTAAGGAAACTATTAAGAAAACCATTTAAAAAAAAATGCATCGATAGTACTTCACGGATGATAATCTATTGTTAAAATTTTAATTATTTTATAACTATTATATTATAATTCTATTGTAAAGTTTTATTGTAAAGTTTTATCATAAGTATTATTAAAAAACATATTTTTAAAAAATGTAGTGTTTGTAAAAATTATATTTAATAAGGATTATACTAAAGAATGCTTAATGACAGTGGAAGACATGATTTGGGCAAATTTTTTATGAAATGCTCCTGAGAGGGTGCAGCGGCTCGACTGTCGAGCTTCGAGCGGTAGTGGGAAGACAATAGATGCCTTTGAAATCGAGCTGAAAAGGGCAATTAATTCCGAGCACTGATTTAGATAGTTATATCGGCAGTTGAAAAATTTATATCGATATTCTTCAATTTCTGAACTCCCGAAGTCATATTGATAGTTATGATAGTTTACCTAAAATTGTCTTTAATATTAGACTATCTCGTCAGTGGTTAATGTGCATCCGCACGATTCAGAAGATAGCCCAGCATCATATCATTGGCGATTGCTAGGCGCGCATTATGCCTCACTATCAGCATCGTTTCTTCTTCTTTTATTTACCAATCGCGCGAGGACTTTTCTATTCAATTTAATCCGCTTTATCTGGTCGTGAAAAATAGCGCCCTGGCAATTATTAAATACTCTGTATATACTATAAATTACTATTAATATAACTGCTATATTTTGTTCCAGATTCCAGCAAAACGGGGTATGGAAATAGTCAAAATTGGTGGACCAGTTTATCGAATTGGTGTAGGTGGTGGTTCAGCAAGTTCCATGGAAGTGCAGGGTGATAATAGTTTGGAATTAGATTTTGGTGCTGTTCAACGGGGTGATCCTGAGATGGAAAACAAATTGAATCGCGTTGTGCGCGCGTGTGCGGAGATGGGTGATAGAAATCCAATCCTTAGCATCCATGACCAAGGTGCTGGTGGTAACGGAAACGTTTTGAAAGAGTTAGTGGATCCTGCCGGTGCCATAATTTTTACAAAGAACTTTGACCTTGGCGATCCTAGTATCAGCACATTGGAGCTTTGGGGTGCAGAATATCAGGAGAGTAACGCAATTTTATGCAAGCCAGAAGACAACAATTTACTAAAAGAAATCGCTGCGCGTGAAAAATGTCCAATCAATTTTGTTGGCACTGTCACAGGAAATGGAAAAATTATTGTTTCTGAGGAAGAAAATTGCGAGAGAGATATTTCAAAATATCTTAATTGCAAAGATAAAAACCTAGAGAGCAGTAAATATCCAGTGAATTTAGAGCTAGAGGTTATTCTTGGAAAAATGCCTCGCAAGATTTTCAATTTGCGTGATATGCCATTGAAGAGGTTTTCAATGAAACTGCCTGATGGATTAACTGTGTTTAACGCATTAAACAGAGTTTTACGGCTTCCTTCAGTGGCTAGCAAGCGGTACGTTTTGTTTATTAAAATATTTTTTATTGTATTATTACATTGAACAGCATGAAATTTGCCTTGAGATTAAAAAAAGTCATTGCTTAGGTATTTTTGTGCTTATTGTTTTTGTATTATTTTTTCTGCTAAACACGAATCTGAGCGCAGAATACCTCTATCATATCAGGAATTTGAGAAATCTGTTATAAAAGTTGTAAAAATCACAATTTTGACATTTTTGGGATAATTAATAACTTTAGACTGGAATGTGTACAAACTTCCATAAGGTTTGAAACGAATCGACTAAATTACTAAATTACTGCTATAATCAACTAAATTACTGCTATAAGATAAAAAATAAACAAAGATAATTTTAAGATTTTAAGGTTATCTAATTTTTATTTATTCTAATCTAACGTAACTTAGTCCATTCAGGAATACATTTAGTTCTAAAAGATATATTTCCATAATGACACCTTTATATTTTTAGGGTTGCTGAACACGAATCTAAATTCAAATTTAAAAAATGGCGAATTTAAGATGCCAATATGTTTAATGGCCAATATGTAATTATACTTACAATATAAAAAAATTTAGTCTTACAAATTTTTGAAATTTTGTCCGTTGTTACATTCGCTATTTTGAATTTTTAGAAATTAAGTTTAGATTCGTGTTTAGTAACTTTAAAAATTGGATCGAACGGAAAATTTGTTCCGTTTTTTGCTAAGAAATGGCATAATTATAAATACATGCGATTAATTTCACTCCAATTGCCAATAATCTAATATCGTTCGCTAGCATTCTGACATTTAAGAAAAAAGATTTTGAAGATTAGTTGTGTTTTGAGCGTTTAATATCAGTTGAAAGATCATCAATAATAATGTGCATTTTCTGCATATTATATTTTTTTACTTCAAATAATACTTTTTTATTTTAAATAATACTTTTTTACTTCAAATAATATAACCGAAATTCAAAAAAAGATTTGTGTTGTGTACGGAGAAGATGTCGTAAATGAACAAACATACCGAAAGTGGTTCGTCAAGTTCCGTCGGAAATTTTGATCTCGACAATGCATTGGGATTAAGATGACCAGTCGAGGAGGTAGACAATACAATTCAGACATTAATTAAAAATAATCTGCATTATTTGATTCGAGTGATTCCAGAGATTCTCAAAATATTGCAAACAGCCGTTGTCAAATATTTAAACGCTTAGATATGTAAATTAGCTTGATATTAATATTGTTACATCCAGACCTCTGGATAATTTTCTTTATTTTGGAAAGAAAGAATTTGGGGTAAGCGGAATATGAAAGGATTGAAGAAAGGAAAAAGGTGTGGACGTTTCAGATTTCTCTCTCGCGAATCAACGCGCTATGGTGTGAGCCACGAGAACACATTTGTCTCAGGTCCCAGATGCGGGTCAGCGTATCATGAACGCTATGATGCCGTCTGGAACAGTGCATTCGTCGGTCCTTTAAATTTAGATCAAGGAACTAAATCCATATGATATGGGAAGGGACCATGTGCGATTTTATGAGGTTGACAGAATGGTACGAGGATATTTAAATTAACTACAACATTTCGAAGTAAAAAATGTTTAATTTTTAAGTTAAATTAAAGTAAATATACATAACAGAGTAGTAAATTAAAGATTAATAACTAAAAAATCGTTCGTATAATATTGTTACTATGGGGCAAATAAGTGATTTAATGTTTACAATTGATTTGTGTTGGTTTAAGCGGTGAATATGATATTGTTGTACAGAGGGAAACGGATAGATTAAGATGTTATTCGTCTATTTTCATGGATAGTGAGCATGGAGGGAGGAAGAAGATTATGGAAAAAGAGGATGGGGACTGAGTAAGGGAAAGGAGAATGAGGACGAAGAATAGGAATAATGGCGTTCGGGTCTTGACCCGAGACAACGGACTTCGTTTAGGTCGAAGTTATCAGGCTCGATCATGTAGGAGTCAGGAGGAAGGAGGCAGTGGGAATTGGGTGATCAGAATATCTAGAGGTTGGTGAGGCTTATAATTAAAATAATGTCGGGGACGAAGAAGAGGAATAGGTATTTCTTTTAAGAATTCTACGCTGAAACACCTAGAGTTCACAAACACGAGGAGGTTCCTTGGGAGAGCTGGGAGTAAGAAGGAAAAAGAACGAATAGATGGAGAAAGGGAATCAGGAAATATTCTTGAAGTTAATACAGAGTGAGGGGAACTATTAAAGGAGATGTAAGAGAACGTGGAGACAAGAGAATTTGATTTAGAGGGAAAGAAGGTGAATGAGCTGGGGAGAAATGACACGCTTAACTTAGACGGACTGGCAGAATTTATCTGACCGAGATCGTTATTTTGCGGAGCTGAGTCACAGAGATGTTGCTGTCGTTTCGTCCAGGAAGCGACGCGCGAGCCTGTACCTGCGATGACGTTTTGTTGGTTCGGAAATGATCGGTCGCTCACTGAACATAATCGCGGGGGTTAATAAATGCATGAGCCTCTGTAGCAAGGAAGAAAAAAAAAGAAAGGAATGGAAAAAGTTAGAATGAAGATTCTAATGAGTACAAGTAGGAAAGAAGGCATTAGAAATTAGAAAGCAGGGAAATAGGAAATTAAGTAGAAAAAAAGGTGAGGTCCGTCACACTAAAGAGTTAACCACTAAACAAGGAATTTGAATGGTGTTGACTCTATTGAATGCATCGATGAACTAGTGAGAGAAGAAATCAAAGCAAGTTCATTAACCAGATTAATAAACTCGAGGAAAAAGGTAAGATCCACCATACTAGCTAACCTCTGAGACATATGATGAGGGGTTAGATCAAGTTCATCAAATAATCAATGAATTTCAAATAATCAATGAAAGGAGTAAAAGTATAAGATTGAATCCAGCACAGAGCTAATAAACTCGAGAGAATAATAGAGAGAAGTTTTCAAGGGATGATTAAAGGAGAGTCTTCTTCTTCTTCTTGATGTGTGTGGCGCCTGGCTCCGTAGTAGACGGAGGCAAATAGGCCAGGAAGTCTTGTGAGCGAGGTTGGAGTCCGGAATGAGACGGAGGATGACCAATGTGAGCTCCGGAGTCCAAAACCCAGTGTACCAATCAGAGCGGTGAGCGGCGCGAATCGAGTTCGGAGCGCGCAAAAGCGATGGAGCGCCAATCGACGGGAAGGAGAAGGAGACGAGGGCAAATTGAGAAGGCGGGAAATTCAACTTAAATGGAGAGATTGCAGGATTTGAAAAAAGAGAGTACCAGATGGCAGAGTTTTGGGGAGGGAGAGACAATAAGAGGGAAAATGTCAAAGCCGTTATTAGGGTCAAGGCGGCGGAGGTGTGATAATAGCTTGTAGGATTTATTTCTAGTGAGAGGACAGTGGAAGATCACATGATTGACATCCTGGCGAGAGTCCCCGCAATGACATATAGGAGAATCTACAATGTTTTTCCTGTAGAGACTAAGGTTCAAATTATAATGATTAGATCTGAGTCTGTTGATAATGACTATTTGGTCTCTGGGAAGAGGGTTGCGGGAAAACCAGGGTTTAGGCAAGGAAGAATTGAAAAAATGTTTATGATATAAAAGCCCTTTGTGGTAGAAGTCTTTCTTCAAAGATGCCAAGAACTGGGTCTCGAGCGCGCGTTGGGATCGAAGGAATAAATCAGTGGAGGGAATTTTAAATTTGGGTTTGTGGCCGTGGAAAGCAGTGTTTAGTCAGAAGATCCGCCCTCTCGTTGCCCCAAATGCCCATGTGCGAAGGAATCCATGCCAAACTGATCTGGTAACCGTCTCTTTCTAAATTATGAATTTTGGATCTAATCATGGGAATCAGGTAATTGAGACACGACCTGGTGTAAGAGGAAGAGAGGGCGTCCAAGACGCTCTTGGAATCGGAAAAAATTGCGGCACTTCTAAAGGAGGAGCTTTCGAGTAAAATGACGGCCTGCAAAATGGCTCATGTCTCTGCTGAGAAGATGGAGGTATTCGCTGGGAGTCTGTGTTTAATGGCTAAATGTAAATCAGGGGAAAAGACTGCGAAGCCAACCGGAGAGTCCTCATCGATCTTAGAACCGTCTGTGTAGATGGCTATACCATTGCCAATGATCGGGGATGCGAATTCTTTAAATCTCTGACGGATTTCTAAAATTGATAGGCTATGAGATTTATTGCTTTTCTTGGGTGTAGAGTTCAAAACATCAAAGGAGTAGTAAAAAGAAATGGGAAACAGCACCTGGAAGCTAAAGGAGAATAGTGGAGGAGTGAGGGAACGAAACATTATGTCCGCAGCGTAGTTTTGCAGAATGTAGGGTTTGAAGGAAGGAGTAGCTTTAATTAGATGGATACGTTTCTTCCTGGAGGAGAATCTAGATGCAATGTCTAATCTGCGAAAGCTGCGAACGACCTGGAGTTCCTGGCGAGACTTCTGTAAATATACCTAGAAGTAAGCATCGAGAATCTGAGATTAAGGGGAGACTCACGAGCCTCAGCAAGAAGAACGTTGATAGGCGTAGATTGTCGAAGGCCAAGTGCCACCCTAATTATTCGGAATTGTTGTCTCTGGAGTTTGAGAAATAATAAGCGGTTTCTATAGAGTGGAAGAACCTGAGCACCGTATTCGATGGAGCCCTGATATATCGCTATAAACAGAAAGTAACAAAGAGGGGTGAGTACCCCACCACACGCCAGCGAGAGAGGTAATAATGTTTGCGACCTTGTAACCCTTCAAGACGAGAGCCCTCAAGTGGGCCGCGTCAGACAGTCGCTTATCCAGCACCACACCCAAGAATCTTGCATCGTCACCCCGTGGAATCTCCACTCCATCCACTACGATGGGTTCCAATGGGACGGGGAACTTCCTGCGGTTAGAAAAAAGAATAGATTTGGATTTATGCGGTGACAAGACCAATCCCCTCTGTTTGAGAAAAGAAGAAATCGAATTCAAGGATACAGTGAGAGATTCCCCGGCTGAATTTATGTCCGAGCTAGAAGCAAAAAGAACGATATCATTGGCATATTGTAAAATCTGCGTATCAGAGTGGAGGTAATGTCCCAAGTTTCTTAAATAAAGATTGAATAGGATGGGACTGAGAATTGAACCCTGAGGAGTTCCCTTGTGTGTGATTAGAGGGCCGAGGAAATCACCGTTCTGTATATAGAAGATATGCCGTTCCTAACAGGTTTTCAATGAACTTGCAAACTTGAGCAGGGAACCCCATATCCCGAAGATCTGAACGAGAATGCTAGAGATGACACTATCAAAGGCTCCCTCGATATCGAGGAAGACAGCAAGGATAGAAGCCCCCTTCAAAAAAGCGGTCTGAACTCGATTGGTAAGGATGACGAGGTTATCAACACATGATCGCGAGGACCTGAAACCGAACTGAAACTCGGGGAGAAGAAAGCGAGTTTCTATTGCCCATTGAAGCCTGCGATACACCAGGCGTTCCAGTAATTTGAGGAAATACGAAAGGAGGGAAATGGGGCGGACCCCCCTCCCACCAGACTTGGGAAGGAAAACGAGTAACGACTTTCTCCATGAGTCCGGGAAGAAACCCCGAGAAAAGAGGTCATTGTAGATAGAGAGGAGAGAGTTACGAAAGTTTGGGGGCAGGGCGTGCAGGATTGAGTAATCCACTCTGTCCAGCCCTGGCGATGAATTTCGTTTAAAAGAGTGAATAGCTGATTCCAGCTCGTGGAGAGTAAAAGAGTCGTCCAGCCAGGACAGAGGACTGTCCGAGGGATCTTGTGCTTTTAAAATATGTAGTGGGATGGAGCACGAGTGGAGACATGAGGGAGGGCATAGTTTGTTTAGGAGACTATTTTGTGATTGAAGAAGTGAAGAGTTGTCTGGGGGGGAGTTGGAGCTAAGAGATTTATTCTTGTAGGAACGGATGAATCTCCATATCTCAGCTGTGGAGGTTTTGTGTATAAATTCTGCACAAAGGCGTTTCCAGCCTAGCAGCTTCTCTCGTCTGAGAATTCTCCGACAGGAAAGGGACTCCCTGCGATAGGCGGACCAGTTATCTAGAGTAGGATTTGATCTATACATGCGGAGGAGCGACCGGCGGTGTTCCACCGCCTCCGCGCACAAGTCGTTCCACCATGGAACCAGGATCCTAGCGGAGGGAATTACCCTTTTTCTGGAAGGGGGAAGGCCAGAAGAAAAGAGGGATGAAATAGATTCTAGCAGGAATGAGTATAGAGAATCGTATGCTCCAAGAGGATTAGAAGAAAAAGAGAAGTTAGAAGCGAGGTTGGACAAACTGAGGGTGGACAGCAGCAAGTTTAATGTGGAGGGAAGTTAGTTGTGACTTAGTGAGTCTGATTTTATGAGTGAAGCGGAAAGAGGAAGGGGAAGTGTTGTAGATTGTTATGCTCACCGGGAAATGGTCGCTGCCACATGAGTCCGTGAAAGTAAAAGTACTAGCTAGAAGTCCTAGGTCTCGAGAAGAGATAGCCAGATCTATGCTTGAAGAGGATGAGCCAGAAGAGGAAAGAAAGGTAGTGGCACCGTCATTCAGCAAAATAAGCTCGTGGTCGTCAATAGAACGAAGTATGTACTCTCCCTGCCTGTCAATCCGGACGTCTCCCCAAGCCTGGTGGTGGGCGTTGAAGTCGTCTACTATCAAGGAATACTTAGCGGACGAGGCCTTGTTAAAGAGAGAGCTGTAAACATGTAACGGGGTATTAGTATTAGGGTGGCGGTAGAAATTGAAAAGAGTAATGGGGGCGTCTAGAGAGCAATGGAGGAGAAGACCCATTACTTCAATTGATGAATGAGAAATGCCAGAGACATCGATCTGAAAAAAGAGATAATTGTCCCTGATAAGGACACAGAGGCCCCTATTGCCAGGGGAAACCACATCCTGCCTAATGATATGAAAACCTAAGATGCTGAATCTAGACGAAGGGGATAAAAGGGATTCCTGTAAACAGATTATGTCGTAAGAGTTAGCGAGGTGTTGAAGGTCTGTTAGAGAGGACATTGCTCCCCTGCAGTTCCAATGGAGGAGCCGCAGAGGGGGATGACGAAACTTGTTCAAGGCTGCGAAGAAGCGATGTGAAACCGAGAAGTAAAAGAGGAGTCTTGTGAGATGTTATGGTCTTGATAAGACAAGGAAGGAAAGTCTTCGGTATGAATAGCCCTGTAAGGGAAACCTCTGAAGGAACTAAACAGCTGTTGGAATAGGGAAATTTGGGCATTGAGTAATTGAAGTAACTGTTCGAAAGAACCGTCTGAGCCAGGGTGAAGAAGGCTCAAGTCAGAAGGGATACGGTTCAGGAGATGAAGAGAGTTGTGCACTGGAAGGGGTTGCAATGGCGAAAAAGAAGGACGACCATTAAGCTCTAGCAAAATTGCTTGATGTTCAGAAGGGAATGGAGATCTTGAGAGAGGGGAAGAACGTGAGTTGGATGATAGGTCCGCGTGAAGTCGGGAACGTGGGGGTAAGTGGGAATTAGGAATAACAGGGGGTTGCGAGTAGCGAACGGCCTGAGAATATGGTTTGCCGTGTGCCAAGTTATTTGGATAAAGGTTGAGAATATCATGTTGCGGAAGGTCCGCTAGGGGTGCGAATCTGTTAGCAAGAGGAGGGGAAAAGAATTGAGTGTTAGTTCGAGGGAGTAGAGGTAAATTACGGAAATCAAACCTCGGGTCAAGTGATGGGCGCGAAGAGAAAGGTGAAGATGAGGTGGGCGAGGATGAGTTGACTGATCTTCTTGCCTCCAGGTAAGAAATATTGTCGTTAGCCGCCAAAGATAGCGCCATCTTGTGTTTGATTACATCCGGGCAATCATGAGAGGTGGCCAGGTGATTGCCTCCGCAGTTTAAGCATCTGGAAGAGGCGGGTCTATTAGGACAATCTTCTGGAGGCTTGTGTACTGGGTCCCCACAATGTAAGCAGCATGGCTTACTTTTGCAAGCCTTCCTGAGGTGACCTATGCAGAAACACGCGTAACAGATTCTGACTTTCGGGACATACGGATAAACTGGATATCTACAATTATAGAAATATATGTAGGGGGGGAGAGATTGGCCCGCGAATTTGATGCAGATGGTCCGAGATGGAACATACTGAAACTCATTGCCTACTTTAATTCTTCGATTGAGGCGATGTATTTCTATAATTTTTAACGGAGAGGTAATAACTTCCTTCAAAATGTCGAGAGAGAAGTCCTGAGGAATGTCCCGAATTATTCCTGTGCATAGAATGCGACGGGAAGGAACAAATGCCTTGAGGTTGTGACTAGACAAAGAACTATTTGAAGCAAGCTTATTGGCTGCATCAAAGGATTTCAGAAAGACCTGTACCTTTTCCCTACCAACTTTCTTGATTTCAAGGATGTCTCTTGGAAGGATTTGAGAAATGGTCTTGCTAATATGAAAAGGATGAATAAAGGAAGATTCGTCGACTGCACCTGAATAATATATGGGGGAGGGTCCCTATTGCCGTATCTGAACCCTTGAGCGTAGATCGAAGTGCCTGAAGTCGGGGGGGAAGAGGCCGGCGGTTCCGAGCGGTTAGAAGCCGAGGAATCCGAGACGGCAGGCTGGGCAGAATCCGATGTATCACTATTCGCCGAAGCTGCAAACGTTTTCTTGGCCGAAACGATCGCGTCATTCAAGAATTCGCGTTTAGCTGTTGATCTTCTATTTTTTGGCTTGGCTACGGAAAACTGCGACGCAGTGGCTTCGGACAAAGAAGTGGGATGGATAAGGGAAATGTCGGTTGTCGCGAGGGGGACCCCCGCCGCTGCGTCAATCATATCAACGTCCGCATATCTAAATATGAAGATGATGAATTTTCGGGAGATAAGGCAGGAATTGTAATAGCATCTCGTTAGATAAGGCAGGAATTGTAATAGCATCGTTATTCTGAGCAAATCTGTCGAAGAGCTCGAGGGAGAATGAGGGTCTACGGGGAAGGGGGATAGAAGGCGGGAAACCGTCCGTGAGGGGTAACCCTTCGGGGTTGCAGGAGGCCTGAGCCCCCTGCATCGAAACGCGCACTCTTAGAGGCAGTAGATTCGCGCACGGGAGATCACTAAAAAACCTTTCCGGCAGACTGTCGGAAAGAAATAAAGGGTCGGAATTTATCCGGCCTAGACCGATTAGGGCCCTACACACCACTGACGAATTTAAAATATCGCGCAGGCTCAATCAACGTCCACCCCGCACGAAGCGCCGCACGCGAATTCATTAAAGGAGAGTAGGTATAGTACATCGATTCTAACTCAGGGAGTTTCAGGGGAAACCGGTAGTTGGCGTCACTGTCGCACGGTAGGGAAAGAGGTATGACGATGGAGGAGGGATGACGTCACGGGGAAAGGGGATCGCGAGGGGATGACGTCACGGAGTGAGGGAGTTGCGAGGGGATGACATCATGGGCAGGGGGAAATGACGTCACGCGTTTTGCGGAGAGGGGTCCGGGGAGTAGAGTCCGAGTCCGCTGCCGCTGTGTCGCTGCTGGTGCCGCCGCTGCCGCCGCCGCCGCCACCTCTGCCATATTCATTTTTTTCCCCACTTCCTTCCGTTGCATTTTCTTATCCGAGTTCTCCTTTCTCACTTATTTCTATAATTCTCGCTTCCTTCCGTTGCATTCTTTTCCTCTTGTAAATCGGTCATCGGCTCGTCTTGTGTGAGCGCTCGTGGGACTCGCGTGTTGTGGCTCGACTGTGACGGACGTGTTTTGTCTCGTTCTTCGGTCTACGACGCAATTTGTGTTAAGCGTCTTTGTCTTAGCGTGAGCGCGTGACAGTTACGCACTTTTTATCAGTTCTTTAGCTGATCTTTTAACAGTTCATTTATTTAATCGCATGCAAGTTTTCTTGATAACTACCACCTTTATTGGTTAAATACCAAGATGTACGAGACTTCGGCCTCTACTACGGACGACAGGGGGGCGGGGATCCCTCCGTCCCAACCAAAAGATCCTCCCTTGCAAGTCATAATTCCTTACAATATTCATGACAATCCTATATCGCTTTCTATTCCTGCTAAACATTTTGAAAACTTTGAATGATCCATGCAAACTAAAGACTCAACGTCATCTAAGATAAACAACTGCGTCACATCGAATGTTACATCGCCTGTTAATACAAGCCAAAGTATTAATTTCCCTCAGCACACGTACAACGCCCTACGTTAATTAATACTAATGTGAAAGTGCTTTGTGATTCTAACACTTATATGGATGTTGTGGACTCGGATACTGAGACGGCAGGTCGCAAAAGGACGCTACCCCAGAACAACTTGGAAGACCAAAGCAATAACAAACCTAAAAAAGTGGCAAATAATGTAAGTAATAAATCGAAAGATCCTTCAGACAATGTTAAATCTAAGACTAAAACCTTATATTCGAACGCAGACAATCCTCCATACATTGTTCACGTATATTCGCACAGCGAAGATTCCAATGCTAGCCCTGATCACCCGTTGTTAATCAGTAGAATCTTATCCCAAATTGCATACTCTAACATAAAAGAAATTAAAAAAATAGGTAGGGGAAAAGTGCTCGCGAAAATGAAATCTATTAAAGCCGCTAACGAACTCGTGCAAGATCCAAAACTTGAAAAAGAAAATTTAATTGCGATTATTCCTACTTACCGCACTATTAGAACAGGAATCGTCAAAGATATTCCTCAGCATGTTGATGAGTCAGAACTCTTGCAATTCTTTGAATCGCCGTTCAAAGTCGTAAAGGTTAAGCGCCTAAACAAACGTATGAAAGTCAATGGCGAGATTAAATACATTCCCTCGCGCACAATATGTCTCAAATTTGCCAGTCAGTTTTTACCCAAATATGTATTCGTTTGCCGCAACCGATATGAGGTTTTCCCTTATGTTTCTAAAGTCAAACTCTGTTATTCTTGCCACAGAATGAGACACATAAGTCAAAAGTGTAGAAGCAAACCCAGATGCATTTTTTGTGGAGGAGATAAGGAAATAAGATTCTTCCTCTTCTTGTCCAAACAAAAATGATAATCCTATTTGTATCAACTGTCAGGGTACACACTTAGCTACTTCTTATGATTGCCCACTGATCATTAGACATAAAATGATCTTATCTCTGGCTGCCTCTGAAAATATTCCTATAATTGAAGCTAAGCGAAAAATACTTCAAAATTCTATTACCCCTAAAGATACAATTTTTGATTTTAATAACTTTCCTCTGTTGAATCCAAGTAAATCAGTCCATAATAGTAATAACAATTACAATTCACATACTTATGATTCGAATACCTCCCAACATAATCGCTTCTCTGTCCTGAATGCACTAAATCAATCAGAGGCCACAACTGAAGGCTCCCTTGACACCAATCTGTCTCTCAACGGTTCTTACAAGAAAAACAGGCAGACTTTCTAGCAAACAGTCTCTAGTCCACGTGAAAATGCTTCTTCGCACTCCTACAAGTCCCCCCAAAAAACAAATAAGAATAACACAATACAAACAAACAAACAACTAAACAATTTTAACGTACATAAGAGTTTGTTACTATTACCTAATGGTCGATATCCCCCTCCCGACAATAATGGAATTGGTTATGGCACTCATATTAAGTCACATTTTGATGGTAATAACTCACCCTTCACAAGTAATCCCAGTCGTGAAATTCCCTCTCAGCCTATTGTGAGTGACCATGACTATGGTTATGTATATCACGCAAATAATCACTTAGATATGATGTCGCTCAACAATGTCTTTAACTCATTATTAAAAAATATGGAAATTATTTACAATATGATACATGCGATCTGTTTGCCTCCCAATAACGATTCAATTTCGYATTTGTTAATACGTAATAATAATAATGAGTAATAATCTTGCCTCCTCAATGTACATTTCAGATTGTATTTGCCTAATTCAATGGAATTGTTGCGGCATCAGAAGTAAATTACCTCAATTGCAACACATTGCTAGTGAAGTTGATATCATGTGTTTACAAGAGTTATTGTGTGGTCACATAATTACTTTAGGATTAATGGTTACAAAGTCATAAGGAACGATATCGTTGCTTCAAATCAAAGAGGCATGTGCTTTCTGATACGAGAAAACCTTATTTTCATAGTTTTTGATCTTTCTAAATTCTATCATCCTTCCTGGGAAATTCAAGGAATCATTTTGCCTCTAGATGGGTAGAGGTAAAGATTCTTTGGTCATTATCAACATCTATCGCCATCCTAATCAAATTACATCTTTTAATATATTTAATTTACTATTCACTATATTAACAAACAACTTTCGTAAAATTGTTCTTGTTGGGGACTTCAATGCCCACCATCCATGGTGGGGATGCAAATACGAAAGCTCTGCAGGCAAAATTCTGTCACACGTCATCGACAGTCACAACTTAATCATTCTCAATGATAGATCTTTCCCTACTTTTCTTCATCCTACATCCAAACATTCAATCATAGATTTAACGCTCGTTTCGGAAGAAATAGCTCCATTATGCAATTCATACATTGGATTTGATGCACTTGGCAGCGATCATCTCCCCATTTTCACTACCATTGGTGGTAAATTTTGTTTTAGAAATATATTCCTATACAAACTAAAAATGAATAGTAAAGACTTGGCTTCACTTTATCAATATCTCTCTAACAACATAGACAATTTGAAATCCAGTCTTTCCGAAGACCCCCTCGTAACATACACACAAACGGAACAGCATATCAAGAATCATTTATATTCCTTCTTCCCTCCAAAATCACGTCTTCCTAGAAGTCGTGTTCTACGTAAGAGGCCTCCTCCTCCTCCACGATGGAACGAAAATTGTCAAAAAGCTGTTGATGAACGTAAAAAGTTTACACGTAATTTTCTGATACATCCATCCTCAGATAACTTTATTGCATATAAACGAGCTAGATCTAGCTGTTCTAAAATCCTCAAAAAACAAAAAAGAATTGGCTGGAGAACATATTGTTCGCAATTTAATCACAAAACCCCTACCCCGGAGATTTGGTCTCTTATCAAAGCGTTCAAAAAAAGAAAACTTACTAAATCGTTTATATATATTGACTCTATATCTCAATCACAACTCACCCATAATATCATCTCCAAATTATGTCCACCCTCTTGCCTACATCTTGTCTGGCACTCAATACAGCTTATGGTAGAGAAAGATTGTATCTTATCCAACGTTAAGCACGATCTTGAAAAACCCTTCAGCGAAACAGAAATGCAAGTAGCTATCAAAAACGCGAAATTTAATTCTGTCCCTGGAATAGATCAAATAGACTTCAATGTCATATCTTCCCTAATGAATATCAAAGTCTCCTTTTAAAAACTTATAATCAAATTTTTGCTGACGGATCTTTTCCTGATCAATGGAAACAATCATTAATTGTACTCATTCCTAAATCTGATGGAAGTAACTTTCGTCCCATTTCTTTGCTACCTTGTTTATTAAAAATAATGGAAAAGATGGTCTACAATCGATTACAATGGCATATTGAATCCCAGCATATCATTCCTGATTACCAATTTGGTTTTAGGCCGGATAGATCACGCATCGACTGTTTAGTCATTCTGTCAAGTGACATACATAGGGGATATATTAATTTATCTACAACTATTGCTGCATTTCTAGATATAAAAGGCACCTTTGATAACGTTATTCCCAACATCTTGATCCAAGACTTAGACATTGGAGTTCCTGCGTGTGTTAAAATGTTCATTTACAACTTAATATCATCTAGATCGCTTCATTTTGTAGTAGAAGGTAATAAGACTGGTCCACTCCAATTATACAAAGGTACACCACAAGGATCTACATTAGGTCCTCTTCTTTTTGACCTATATCTCAGAAATATTGTCAAACACTTACATCATAGCACATGCATTTTACTTTATGCAGACGATATACTCTACTTCTAGCAATCCATTAAAAATTTTCATTCCATACAAAATTCATTAGACCGAATCTCTAATTTTCTAATGAACAGAGGCTTGGAACTGTCCCCTGAGAAATCTCAATRGATGATTTTTACAAAGYRCAAACARGTTCTRGAACTGCCATCCCTTAAAATAAACGGATCCATTGTACCAAAGGTTACTTCTGTTAAATTTCTGGGAATTATACTGGATTCTGAGATGCTTGGCAACTTGCACTTAAAACAACTCTTATGCAAAGGATCTGCAATTGTTGATATCCTTTCCTCTCTAGCAGGAACCTAGTGGGGCTCTCACCCTCAACTTMTTCTCAACTTATACCGTTCTGTCTTTAGAAGTTCAATCAAATATGGATGTCATATTTTTCGGTTCAACTTTAACAAATTATTGTTTATTAAACTAGAAAGGCTTCAATATCGTGCGATTAGAATAGCCATGAGTTACCGTATTTCTACTCCCATTAATGTTATGTTATTTGAATCTAAAGAAGTACCTCTTAAATTAAGGTTTATTCTGCTTATGCGGAAATTTCTTACCAAAAGTTTAGCCAGAAAATTTAACCCTGTAATAGAAAGCATGGAAAGGATCAAAATATCATCTATTAATAGAATAGAGCGCATTAATCTTCTAAGATCTCTCCCGATAGTTAAACAATACATTTTTATACATCATTATCGTAACATTATTCATAGTATCTCTTTTCTACCTTATTTCTTTTTCGACTATGAGACTGCTCTGATAGAAATCAAATCATGTATGAACATGTACCCGGTCAATAAAAATCATTCAAATTCAGATATTAACAAGATATTTTTGGATAGTTCGTCCCAATACACTGCTAATGCAATATCTTTTTACACAGATGGTTCAAAATTAGATAAAGATGCTCCTACAGGTGCTAGCGTGTTTTCCCCGGACCTCAAACTAAATATTATGCATAGGTTGCCTGTCGAAACTTCTGTCTTCACGGCAGAAGCATGGTCCATTTACTTAGCAATTAATACTATCACAGATATATTAAATGTAAAAAAGCAGTCATTTTTACAGACTCTAAAAGCGTCTTGGATTCGTTAGCCTCTCCTCTATCTTCCAACAAAAATTATATTATCCAATATATCAAAAAAAGCTGGATTAATTGTATTAGTAAAGGTACCGAGCTATACTTGTTTTGGGTTCCTGCCCATAAGGGAATATATGGCAATGAAAAAGCAGATTATCTTGCTAAACTTGCCTCAACACAAGGCTTCAAACCTAATTTTAAAGTACCCTATTCTGATCTATACTCTGAAATTAAAGATTCTATTGATAAATCATTTAAATCTTACCTAAACGATTCAGCTCGTACAAAAGGCAATCTATATGCCTCTCTCTACCAAAACGAATTCGAATCATCCTTGGTTTTACAACAAGCCACTTAATAGAAAAGAAATCGTGTTCATAAACAGAATAAGGAGCAATCACTACAATCTCAATTATAGTTTGTATCGTAAAGGCATTGTTCCTTCTGCGGCTTGCTCCTGCGGTGATCCGAGACAAGATATTAATCACATCATTTTTTATTGCCCCAACACAATTACGAAATCAAGACACTTAAGAATCTATCTAAGAGAGAACTTACCTCTTCACAATATTAATATTTTTCCTGCTCTCCGAGATCCTTGTCCTAAACTCATACGTTTACTTCTATCATACTTACAGTCCAACAACATATTGATTTAAAATTCCCGCCATTAATTTCCTTGCTCCCCTTACCCCCCCATGCGGCGCCTGCTAACGCGGGCATCCGGGAGGACATCATTATTATATAAAACGTTTACGTCAATCAACCGACCGCAATTACTTGCGGACAATAACACTGGACAATAATAAAGTTATGTGATTCGCATTCAAACCACATAATGCTATGCAACAGCGCCACTGTCTACTGGTTTCATTTGTGGATGGTTGGAGGCATCTATATGACATATATGGCTGAATCACTGAAATATAATAATACTGGAACGTGCGCGGGCGCTAGTGTCGTGAAATGACAAAGAGGGTCTTAAGTRGTATCTTTGTCTCTTTTTAGTACAATCTGGTCAAAAGTTTCATTGTTAACGTTTATTGGATACACGTAAACATCTTTTATAAACGAGACTGTACGATCCCCACTATCGTTTACCACACATGTGTAGTATAGCTTAGAGAAGGCTAAAGATACCACCTTGGATGCTCTCTCTCGGATCATACTTATTCATAGGGTCGCGCTCGTTCCAGTATTATTATATTTCAGTGGGCTGAATGGACTCCGAGAGGGAGACGACGCCATTACGGAGAAGAAGTGTTTTCCTCTTGTAGCTCTTGCTCACTTCCTCTCTATTTACCATTTTCTTTCTCTTCTATTTAGTAATACAATAACTCCATTTAGCAATAAAGATTTTTTTATTTAAAATAATGAAATTTAATAAATAATTTTAATTCGGAGACAAGATATGACACACGCGGTGTAATCTGAAGCCGCTGAATAGGAGGAAACGGAAAAAATCAGATATCTYTTTAATATATACGTTTATTTTTCATGTAACGCATCGTATATAATATTATCTGATGCATCTGCTATTAATTCGCATTCTATGTTTGATTCTTTATCATAAATCTTGCGCAAAATGTTTGCAGCATCACATTTATTGGTTACACAATTTCGACGTAAATAAATTACATATTGTTTAAAATTTTCACTGATCATGTGCATACTCTGATACAGCCCGAAATATACATGCTCAACACAATGTTCAAGTATGAATAAAAATAGTATACTCGCTGGTTTCATGTACATACAAGTATCACACAATGTCAATTTTACAATATCTGTATCACATATTTTTCATCTGCATCACGAGTTCTATAATCAGATTTCGAATCGACAATGCAGGCGTGATTGACAGTAAGTTTTTCAATATCAGCACATTTTGTAATGAACGTCTTCCACGTTGCATGAGGCAATATAATCTGATTGCCTTTATTATCATCAAGCAGCATTTTCACAAAGGACATAGATCCTACGCTTATGCCAATATTTAAGTATTTATAAGCGGTGGCGGTCAGAGCGAATCTTCTTTCCAAGATGCCTGGTGTATAACCGGAATTATGAGATATACTGTAAAAATAAATTAGTTATAGAAAATCTGTAACATAATAAAAAATTCAAAAAATTTTTATGGAATTAAAACTTATCATTTTGCATCCTGTTGAATCGGGACATAATAGTTCATTTTCTTTGCAGTAAGAGCAGTCCATATTTCACTGAGCGACTGATACAATGATGTCCAAACTTTTAATTTGCACAATCTCCCCTCCATTTTTCAATAATCAGTTTACTTGTTGAGATCAAAATGCAAACCTTACAATTTCATGCGATGATGTACAATGACATTTCTCACATTTGTCAATCGTCTCTTTAATGATTTCGCGATTATTCTATTGAACAACTGCGTCTTTAAAAACGCAAATCTTGTAATTTTATATATAGGTTAATGAAATTAATTATTATATTTTTCAAGAACTCAATAAGATCATCGGACACGTGTTAAAAACATAAATCTTGCAATTTTGCATAGGTCATTGTCAAGAATAATTGACATCTTACAATGAGATCGAACAGCTGCATCTTTAAAAATGCAAATCTTGTAATGTTGGTTTCCGATACCAATTGAAAATTAAACAGCCATCTTTTTTTATTAATGCGAGATCTAAAATGTTTAGGACATCACTATCGGTCTCCATGATGAACTTGAGTCTTGGATGAAAGGAATTGAAAGTGAGTAACAGGTTGTTTAAATAGGAAGTGGGAGCAACCAACGCGATGTCGTCCACATATCTACAATAAAAAATAGGAACGAAGGACAGATTATTTATGGTCTGCAATTCCAGTGATTGCATGATCAAATCAGCAACTATGGGCGAAAGGGGAGAACCCATAGAGGCTCCATAGGTTTGTTTATAGTATTTATTGTTGAAGAGGAAATATGTGGAATTAAGGACGAAATTCATCGCGTAGATAAATTCGTTTTCCGGAAGAGTTATGTGCTTGGAAATGTAAGACCATTTTTCTTTTACAATGTCAATGATAAGATCTAAAGGGACGTTAGTGAACAAGGAAATCACGTCCAAAGAAACAAGACTGAAATCATCCGGAATGTGTAAATCCGATAGTTTTTTTATGAGATCGAAACTAAGTTGTAATTATTTATTCTACAACTATATGCACTAATAACCACAGTTGCTTCTATCGGCAATTTCTCTTGTTATTTGAATTTTATTCGTAGAGCTATACATTCTTTATTAATTTTATTCAAATTGTTATTTGTGCTGCCTGAAAAAATGCGCCATATTGTTCAACATTCATTTTTTAATTTTATTACTAATACATTTGATTTAAATATTGCGAAACTCCTCAAGACATAGATAAACATTAACAAAGTTCTTATATGGATAACGACACATAATAAATATTTATTGGCTTGCAAAAGGTCAAACGTTTTTCCAAAACATTTAAATTATCACATTTCTCCGAATTTAACTTTTTATAATGACACGATAAAACAACGAGCGAAGACATACACTAAAAAGTTTATGTTAAAAATGATAAATTTGGAAATTAACGATAATTTCAAACAGCGTAGGATATTGATTTCGTCGATTTATAATATTTCGAGGAACATTGAAAACTGTTTACCTGCTCATATATGCTATAAGTTTTTTAGAACTCAAAATCTTAGACTGTATAGGCTATTTAAACAAGAAAATAATAGATTATCCAAAAAATTACATTGGATCATAACGTCCAAAAAAATTATTGACAAACATATTGATATTAAGAATTTAAAATATTTTTGCACTGTACAATCGCATAATTCGCAACATTAAAATTTCTCTAAATAGAAACAATTTGCACAATCCAGACCGTATGTAATTGATCTTGATCCTACCAATTATAATCACCATACCAAAAATCTTAGAACCTAGAGAAAAATGGTTTATCAACGCTAGTAACACTCAGATTCTTAACGAAGTGATTGGCTTGTTGCAATTGGGCGAAGGTTTTTGTTAGGAATTCTATGTTCTTTATTCTTTCTCTTTGTTTCTGTCAATGACAAGGATTATTTAAGTTTGATGTTATTATCCGTTTGATTTGAATGTGCGCATTGGCCGTAAGCAGCGGTTGACTTGCGCAATGAAGAGGCTCACGACTTGCATGTACGCATGCGAAAAAGAGAGTTAGTTATGTTTTGTAATGGCGRATGACCAGRGTACGTGGTTTATACGTGTACGTATTGTTAGARAGGAACCATCAAATAAAAGGAAATCCAGTGAATACAGTCCACAACACAACTTTAATTCAATCCTAAACATGGTCCTTCGAGCCGGATTGTCAAGAAGTAGCATAAGTTAGARGCCTAACAAACCAAATGTGAGCARGGAGAGATCCTTTCCGGGTATCGAAGCAACAAGTGAAATCGAGGACAAGACGAAGTATAATCACGACGCAAGAGGGTCCACGCAAACCACGAGGCTACTGAAAGAAATACGTAGCCCTCGAGTATACCAGGCATAATCTCCAGAGGTTTCGAAATCACTATAGTAACAARGAARGTCATAGAACAAGGTGCGTCGATAGAGCAAAGAGAGGATCAACCGACCGAACAAGCAACAAGGCGTGACGACAGAGGGCGCTGTGTGAATACGATAGATAGTGAGCAACCCCGAACGTGACAGCAGCTGTTACCGCCGCGATACACACAGTTCAGGTCTATCAGTTTGTTCAATTGTATCGAGATGGAAACGTTACAAAAAAGGCGAGGATAGGGTAAACTCACTACATTCAAAAATTCTCAAGGGCAAACTCACTACATTCAAAAATTATATCGCTAAGGTCGCGAATAGCTGTCCGGACACGACAGTAGCATTAGAAGAATTGAAAAGGTTAGAATTACGCGAACGTCTTAATACCATTCGAGAAACATACGCGAAATATGATGAAATACAAGAAGAAATTGATAAACTTACGGACGACGAAAGAGACACAGTGCGGTATCGTGAAGGGTTCGAAGATGAATACTTTAGTTTAGTAGCGCTAACCGAAAGCTTACTTGTTCGTGRCATGACAGCACAACCATCAAGAGCACCAAGTAGTGGTTCGGCGCATGAGCAGGGAACAGACGCACGTATGTCTGAGGAGGAAATAAACGCTGTTCCGAACATAGCGAGACAAACGAATCAGACCCTTGTTGTCAAGGCGCCCGGTATTAGATTACCTACAATAGAGTTACCGAAATTTAAGGGCGATGTAGATGAATGGCTTGGATTTAGAGACACATTTGAATCTCTTATTCATAATAATGAAACAATAAATCCAATACAGAAGTTTCATTATCTGAAGGCTGCCTTAGAAGGTGCGGCAGCTCAAATCATTAAATCCCTAGAGTTTTCAGCCGCAAACTACATGGTAGCTTGGGAAACTATTCGCAATCGCTTTGACAACAAGAGTTTGTTGACGTACAATCATATTAAGGCAATCTTTAGTATAGGTATTATGAAGGAGGAGTCAGCGTCTTCATTGCGTAATACGATAGATACTCTTAACAAACATTTACGAGCGTTAAATGTGTTAGGTCAGTCGACAGAACATTRGGATGCATTGTTGATATTTTTAATTTCAAACAAGCTAGACAGTATCACAGCTAGAGAATGGGAGAAAGAACGAGTAGACAAAGATCTCCCGACGTTAGACGAATTCAAAGGGTTCCTTAATTCGAGAGCAAGCTTATTAGAAACGTTAGAGTTAAGCAAGAAGGGCACGCACAAGGTAAAACAAGCGGAACAAGTGAAGTCCAAATCCTTTCTTGTTCAGAAACAGGAGTGTATAGTGTGCAAAGAGGCGCACCGTCTTTCAAATTGTCCTGACTACTTGAAATTTTCTCCGGAAAGGAGGGTGGAAGTTCTAAAAAAGGYTAAATTGTGTCTGAACTGTATGAGACCAGGGCATTTTATTAAGAGCTGCAAGGGTGGCTCGTGCAAACGATGTGCTGGTAAGCATAACACATTAATACATTTTGAAGAACTCCCATCCAAGAAGAATGCAGAAGATAAAGAGGACAACAATTCTTCATCAGTTCTGTGTTCGCACAACAGAGCAGTCGACCGTTATGTTCTTTTGTCAACAGCATTAGTRCTTGTAGAAGACAGTCAAGGCAAGTATYATAAGGCTCGTGCAATACTTGATCCAGGATCGCAGTCTAGTCTGATTACCGACCRACTTTGCAAGGAACTACAACTCGACAGAACAAATGTAAGTGTAAACCTTGAAGCCATCAACAGTGTATCCTGTCAAATAAAACACAAATGCAGGATCAAGATTGCTTCACGTAACGGTAACTACAAATTTCACTTGTCGTGTCTTATTATCCCAGAGATAACAGGAAATTTACCCAATAGCAAGATTAATATTCAAGATCTTCAAATTCCTGCGAATATCAAATTAGCGGATCCTCAATTCTACATGCCCGCTAAGGTAGACTTGCTTATAGGAGCAGACTGTTTTTGGGATCTTCTATGCGTAGGACAAATAAGAGTAGGGAGAACACAACTCACAATGCAGAAAACAAGATTAGGATGGATAGCAGCAGGACCAATGACAAGCGATTGCGCTACTTCAATCAAATGTCACTTAAGCAAGTTAGARGATATACACAAACAGATGACCAAGKTCTGGGAGCTCGAAGAGTATTCAAACCAAGCGATACTCTCGCAAGAAGAAAGGGAATGCGAAGTGCATTTTTCACAAACATGTAAACGCGATGACACCGGTAGATTTGTGGTCAGCATCCCACTAAAGGAGAATCCAAACACTTTAGGTGACTCATACAACCAAGCATTACGACGTTTAATTAGTTTGGAAACAAGACTACGAAAGGATCCTGTGCTCAAGGAACAATATACAGCATTTCTAACGGAATACGAAAATCTACAGCATATGAGTAGGGTGACAGATAACCCAGCTCCTGAGACAGTGTATTATATGCCACATCACTGCGTTATTCGGAAGGAGAGTCTAACCACCAAGGTTCGTGTGGTCTTTGACGCATCAGCCGTCACAGATAACGGTGTTTCATTAAATCACATACAAATGGTAGGACCAATATTACAAGATGACTTATTTTCGATACTTGTAAGATTCAGAACAAATATATATGTAATAGCTGCAGATGTTGAGAAAATGTTTAGAC
>JANQDE010000665.1:3313-16716 GCA_037157785.1 Cephalotes varians
GAATACGTCTTTACAAGGACACCGGGGTTGTTTTGAATCACCCTGTATAATATGTATAATAATAATTTTTGCATTTTTGTATGAAAAAAGTATATAGTAAATTTATAATAAATTTTTTATTTTCACAACGCATTGTCCTTGTGAATTCATGAATTGTGCGATCCATCGAATCCCAGCCACTTTACGTAAACCTCGTTTCCCCTGCGCAATACTTTTTCCACGAGGTATATATCMGGATGAGTCGCGCGATGCAACTCGTACTCGTAGAATGCTCCAGCTATAGATTTTCCGCGATAGTCCTCGAGTAGATAAGTTACGGGATTAGTATGCTATACTTTAACGATCTTAAATACTTCGGTAGTCCAATTTGGCGTGTAACCCTTTTCAAAGACCGTCTTGTACTTGCTCACACGTACCGAATCGCCTACTTTGAATTTCGCCGGGCCCGCGATCTTTATAGCGCTGTAYACYGTAGCYAASAGTCTTTCGGCTACCGCGGGGGTTACGTCAACGGGTCGCATGCCGATTGTTCGATGCTTTCGAGCATTGTAATTCGACACGAGACGCGATAACAGGTCGATCCACTTGTAATTTCCGTTGAGCATAAACATCTTCCACATATCATTCTTTAGCGTACGATTGAATCACTCGACGATCGATACTTTCATTACGGAGTATGTAGAATAGTGATTGATGCCATGTTTATTTACGAGTCGTTGCATGTCAGCGTTGTAAAACTCTTTCCCCATATCGGTTTGTAAGTTTTTCGGATGTTTACCGTTCTTTCGAATTATCTCGATGATAGCATTAGCTGTCTCGCTTCCACTTTTACTCTTGAGCGGTACGACCCACGCATACTTGCTCAGCACGTCAATGACGGTGAAAATATAATGGTAACCTTTGTTGAAACGTGAGTATGGATGCATCTCAACGATATCGGCCACAGATCATCTTATCCTCGAACTATAACGTGTCTTCTCGGGAAATTTTTTCTCGCTGGAGCGTGCAACTTCTCGACGAGTCGCCGCTTTTCGACACTGACGACGTTTTCATCGGATCTCATGTTTCGTACACAATTATTGGCTGATGCATAATAACGCGTGCAATAAAATTACACTATGATTTATTTCATTTTTTTGTCGTTCATATTGTCGTTTTTATCGTTTTTTAATCGTTTGCTTATCATTTTTTTCTGTCATCTTTCAATAGCCGTTTTTTGTCTTCCGGTACCGATCGATTGGATAGTCGTTCATAACCATTCCTAACCCGATTTACTGCCGTTTGATAACTATTCGACAACCGTTCCTAAGTCGTTCGATAGCGATCCTGAGCCGTTTAGTAGCTATTTGACAGTCGTTCCTGAACCGTCCGTTGTTGATTCAAAAATCGTTCGAAATTATTCGTTAGACGTTCGTAACCATCTCTTCGTCGTTCATTACCGCTCATTATTGTTGTTTCTGACTCAGCTTTATAATAATCACACGTTGAAACTTGCACGTCCTTCTCGTACGAAGTCAATCTCTCATCTGATTCTTTCTATTGATTCGTCAAGATTTTAACGCGCTGTTCCACATATAATTTGTTAATGGTGTCGATGCGCTAGATGACAAATCAGTGCTTATCTATTCTGTGCGATGAGCCGTCTTTTCTTGAATGATATTGTGGTCATCTTCTTCTCGAGTAGGTTCAATTGATTTTCAAAAGTTTGAATATTCTCTTGTAGGTATTTTTGCATAAACTGCCTATTAGTTTGGAGCGATGTCATGTTCTTCTCGATTTCATCCTGTCCATTTTTCAAAATTTGCATATTCTTCTCGATTTTATCCTGCCGATCTTTCAAAATTTGCATGTTCTGTTGCACGAATCGTTTGTTCACGACATCATCATTATCTATTGGTAAAGCTACACGTCGAATCTTGCACAAACCCGCAAGTCTGTAGCGACGCGACACAGAGCGTTTTCATACACGTACTTTCTCATTATACCGTTCCAACGATGAAATGAATCATTGTCGTATTTCTGCTCAGATAACCCAAATTTGCTGATTGGCATTTTTTCGATATGAGTGACACCGATCGACTGATTTGTTTCAACGATACGAGAGTTAATTTATAAYGATGYCWGCTTCGCGAARTTYCTCGATGATCGATAGCATCTCGTTGTCGTGAGCGTTATAACCGGCTTGACGCGAAGTTTCGAGCAATCGTAAACGATCCACTAGCTCGTTGGGATCGTCCGAGTGCACGTAATCGATCGCATTGTCGTTTAATGTCATCGCGCGAAGTAATCCTCTTCCAAATTTCTTCTTAGATTCGGTCGACATCAACGGCGCGATTACATGTTTGTACTTGTATCCCCTGTTGCCTCGTACACCATCATGCGGATCGTGATTGTATCTGTGCGCATTCGTCGTCAGTAGCAAGCTCTTGTACTTTTGCTTATCGTCCTCCGTACAGATGACGTCATCGGGGACTCTCTTGAAGATCAACTCGTAAAGACCAGGTGTACCGGTATATCGCACACCATCGATAATAATGTTATCCGCTTTGTCAACATCGAACCGTTTACTACCGAACATCATTCCATCCTTGTCGAGATAAACACCGTACATGCGGTCCAGATCGCTCTCTCTATCACCGGTCAAAATAGCTCCGACGTACTTTTGACTCAGCGGACCCAAGTGTTCTCGCAACGCTCTCAATGTTTTTTGACCCTCCAGCGTTTGCAACTGATTTTGAAYGGATTCCGCGAGCGAGTCGCCCGTGGTTTCGAAAACATTCTCGTTTGCGAGTGACTCGGACATTGTCGGTTGTACGGTTGTCGCGGATGGTGTGGAAGTTATCGGCGACGCATCCTGTCCAGAAGCGTCCAAGCGTTTCGATTTGCGATCTAACGAAGTATTCGATCGTTTCCTTTTGCTCGATTTTACATCCTCCTCACGCTTTTGAATGGATAATGTTTTAGCGTCGTCACGCGGCTCGTCTTTTATCGCGCGCATGTTAGAGTTGTCAACAATCTTTTGTAGCGGCTCGATGATCGATTTAAAATGACTCTTGGTCGCGATACCTTCTTCGATCTTGCCGGTCTTCAAAGCGCGATGTTTTTTACGGATCAACTCGGCCGTTTTTTCAATCTCCCTCACAACCTTCTTACGCTCGCGTATATCTTTGTTATCAGCCATGTTGACGTTTTTCCAACGTTGGAATATCGATATGGACTAATCGCTCCGCGGTACTGCAAACTCGTTAAATCCTTTTCTGTATCGTCCATTAGTAAGCGCGCTGTCCTTGTCTATCACCAGGAATCCATACTTTTACTGCCAACAATTGCGACATAATTCACTGAAATCCTAGTATGACATGTCGATATTCACGTGATCATTGTACACATGCTTCAGGTTGGTACCATCCTGTTTGAACAGGATTAACAGATTCGCGTTGTCTCGTATAAGATGTTTAGGTATTCTCGCGTATGATTGGCAGAGATAAAAACAGTCGACATGCGAGTGTCTGCCCATCGAGAAATATTCTTTCACAGTATTTTGCTTATCGCATGCTACATCATCGAAGACGAAGATTGAGTTTGGACGCGCCTCGCTCGGTGGAACGACGTCATTATTATTAGAGAATGTAAAATAGTCGATTTCGTCAATCGATGACAACAAATTCTCCAAGTATTGATATTTCGACTGTTGCAACGATTTCGAGTATACGTACACGTTCTCGAAACGAACACCGTGCGGACTTTCCAACAAGCTTATGAGAACGTCAGTTTTACCGCAATTCGAAGGACGATCGCACGTATGGTACTCGGTTGCATCGCACCATGCTTACGTTTCTCCGCGTTGTCTCCCATTTTCCGTAATCTATCGTCACAATTTATAACACGTATCGTTAACGGCTGTCGTACGAACCTCATTTTCTATTAGATGGAGGGGATAGGATCGAGTGCTATTTATATGCGTGCAAAACTGCGAATCGCTCAGTAGCGAAGATGTTCGTTCTGCTATCGAGTCCCTCTGATATTCTCGATTTAACCGCTGAAGAGTTACAGTATATACCGAAACCTGTTCTGCTTCGAGTGTGCGGTCATTACATTCATCATCTGTGGAACAAGCTTCCGAAGTATATAAAGTCAGATTTGCAAGTTCAGACTTATAGTCGCTGTTACGAACATTACAATCGATCGTGGCAGCGAACGCACATTGACGGCCCCGCACCGTTGATTAAAGATTGCCACGAATGTCAGCTGTTGCAACAACGCCTTGCAAATCAATAAAAAGCGGCAGCGGTCTGTTGAACAACGTGATTAACGCGCTTCTTTTCGAATTACATATACCCGGCTATCAGTTTTGTGGTCTAGGAACACATTTAGAAAAGCGATTGGCCAGAGGTGATCAAGGCATTAATCCGTTGGACGCGGCGTGACGCGAGCACGACATAGCCTATTCGCATAGCAACGATCTCGCTGAACGACACGTGGCTGACAAAATACTCGCTCAGAAAGCGCGGAAACGTATTATCGCGAGAAATTCGACTCTCGGAGAGAGGGCTGCTGCGGCAGCCGTTTGGGCGGCAATGAAAGCTAAAACAAAGATCGGCATGGGTATGAAGACGAAAGTGAAGAAAAAGACAAAACGASTACTTCCRACAGCGAAACGYGGTGGTATATTACCAATTTTGCCAATGTTGGGCGCGCTCGGATCATTAATCGGTGGAGCGGCCGGCGTGGCAAAGGCGGTCAGCGACAGCAAAGCCACACGACGCCAGTTTGAGGAGTTGCAGCGTCACAATCGCGCGATGGAAGGTCACGGATTGCATCTTGCTCCATACAAATATGGAAAGGGATTATATCTCGGCCCTTATAAACGTGGACAGGGTGTAATAACAAAGAAAAAAAAAAACGTTGAAAAAACATTAAAAATGCCTGTGGGTGTGACAACGAACATACAGTTGGAGCATCTGGCTAGACGCATGCATGTACCATATTTTAGAGGTGTTTTTATGCGTAACGCATTACCGACCGTTTCCTAAGGTGAAATCTGCATTAAAAGGAACAAAATTTGTCCGTTGAAGCTGCGAAAGAGAAAGCGGCATGCGTCCTAAAGGAGCTGACAGAAGAAGACTTCCAGCACTGTTTCGAACAATGAAAGATTCACATGTAGCGTTGTAGGGATAGAGGAGGGGTGTATATTGAAGGTGATAATAAGTAAATATGTATGAAATCAAAATAAAATGTTTTACAGCGTCAGTCTCGCTATTTAATAGCCACATCTCGTATATTCTGGATAATATTTATGTACATCAGTGCTCGGAATTAGTTGAGCATTTCAGTCGATTTCCGCTTCCTTTTCTCTCCATACCGCACGCGCTGCAGTCACTAGGATCAGCGCCGCCGAACATTAGAAGCGGCAGTATCCAAGTATGAGTGAGTTCTTTTTCCATACTTATTAAAATTTAAGAAAATTTATTAAAATGTATTAAAAATATTTTTTTACATTTTAATTTGTTAAATGAAAATATTTCAATAGATTTCTACGTCATCCATGAAGGTATTATTGCTGATGCGATCTTTTTTGGAAAGGTTTCCCCAGTAGGTCCACTAAACTCCACTAAAAATAATGAATTCCTAATTAAAAAAATAAAATATAAAAAAGATTAGATTTTTTAATTAGATTTTCTTGGCTTTTTATGAGAATGAACGATTGATGCAATATCTAAGTCGAGACTTGATAAACTGATTCGCATCAATGAAGATAATATCACATCATTTAATTAAACGTAAATATTGGGCAACGTGAAAATCTATTGAAATGTTTTCACTTAATTTTAAAATTAAAAAAATATTTTTAATAAATTTTCTTAAATTTTAATAAATATGGAAGAAGAGCTCACTCATAATTAGATAGTGCCACTTCTAACGCTCAGCGGTGCTGGCCCTAGCGATTATAGCGCGCGCAGTAAGGAAAGTAAAGGAGGCGTCAACCACAGAAATTGACTGAAATGCTCAATTAATTCCGAGCTCTGATGTACATCTTATACTTTTTATTCGTAATCAGAATTTCTAAAAAAAATGATCTAATATATTATTTAATTATTTAATTCGTATTAATCAAAGAAACAGAAAGATTTACTTGATGTAAAAAATATAATCAAATTTTATAGAACTTGTGTTTTATAAGAGATTGGATTTTAATCCTTTTTATTTTATATTAAAAATCTAATAACGTTAGAATCAAATAATCTTATCTGTAAAGTAAAAAAAACAACTTTATTAGTTGTAATAAATTATTATATAAAATATTATATAAAATTAGTTATAATAAATAATTTATTAGTAATAAAGTATTATACAATAATTATCTCATATCATAATTTATTTCAGGAAATACTAGATTGGAAAAATGGTCTGCCACTTCTTTACGTCGTGCCGGTCTATGTGCAGATCACTTCCATCCAATTTCCTTCATGGGAAAAGACAAAAGGAAATTAAAACGAAATGCTGTTCCAATTAAATTCAACGGCTGCTCACAAAAAGAATCGAAAACAGGAAATTCAGGTATGAAACAAAGCATGCAAAGTTTAACGCAAACAGAGTTACCGGCAGAAGTATATTAGAAGAAAATATAAATAATGATATAGAAATTATCTGTAGATAATTAGCAAGATTATTTGTAGATGTTTCAATTAAACAATCTATTAAAACATATTATAAGCGAAATTAAATTTTGATATTCCGGAAGAAGAAAATATAATGGAATGAATGCATTTGGAACGTACGATAAATAAAAAAGATAATGCATGTCACGCGGCACCTATTAACAAAACGGTAGACATAAATAAAAATGCAAGCGAGAAAGAAAAATTTAATATAACAATTAATCGTTTAAAGCAAGAAAACCTTCGTTTGCGTAAAATAATAAAAAATTTAAATGTTGTTTATGTGCTCGAAAAGTAAGTAGAAAAGTAATAAGTAAAAAGAGCAAAAAAAGAATTGTTCAAAATTTAATACGAGACCAAAATTTACATCCTGTTGCTAAAGCAATGATAAATTTGCAACTTTATACACCAAAAGCACCATATACGCAAGAAGAAAAGAGCCTTTCATAGCAGTTATTTTATTATTCAGCTTCTGCATTACGTCGCTTACGACAGGCAGATTGCGTGTTTCCTTGCGAACTATTAGAAGATGGCATGATGAATATAATATGAAGCCAGGATTTTACGATTTTATATTTTCTAAATTGCAGAAGAAAATCGCAAAAATACCTGTAGAAGAAAGAATATATGCCCTGAAATATACATAAAATCGTATGAAGAATATTCATCTCATTTAGATCAAATAGAAGGATTTATTGATCTAGGACTTTTAGGAAGAAAATCCGAGAGAGCAAAATGTGTTTTTGTGTTTTGCTTAGATAGCATAAATGCGCGTCCATGGCGTCAACCATTGACATATTTTCATCCAGGAAAATGCATGAAAGCTGAAATAATAATTTTATTAAGGGGAGGTTCTCATCAAGCTCGATCAAAAAATCGATTTTTTTTTTGCTTAAAAAGTTAGTAAATTTCCCGTAGAATACGCTCCCGAAAACCATTTTGACGGAATTAATTTTTTTTAAAAGTTATAGTAAAAAAACCGGAGTTACCTTTTTACGCGAAAATGGAATTTACGCGGCAGCGCGTGTTTTCCGTAATATTTTTGGATTTCCCACCTTTGGGACCCCATACCATGGGTGACCATGGTATTTATAGCTACCTCGAGTGCCACCAGATGTCATTATATATGCTATATACTAATATCGACCGATAGAGCGTGGAGCGTTAATAGCCCACGTGTTTTGAACACACGCAGTTTTACCGTGTCTTTTGTTTGAAAACATGCCGAATTTAAATAAAAAAGGTACTAGAGGAGGTAATCGATCAAGAAGTCGGAAAAGAACGTTTTATGGCAACCAGTTCACTGTTGAATCTGAAACGGAGTTTGTCAGTACATCGGCGAAAAAACTAAAAGATTCGAATTACGATGAGGTTATGATGGATTTGACGACCAATTACGTTATTTTGCACTTTTTTAATATTTTTTCATTTATAAGTACGTTCGTAAAGTGTGCAAATTGTAACAGTAATGTGAAATTTTTAAAAACAAATGGTGCTGGCGTCGCTTTTAAATTAGTGGCCGAGTGCTCTTGTTCAACGCGAACGTGTGATTCCAGCCCAACTACAAATCGTTTTTCCGAAATAAACCGACGCCTAATGCTTGCCATTCGACTGCTGGGAGGTCTTCAAAGTTTGAAAATGTTGTGTTCAATTTTGGATATAACGTATTCGTTTAGTAATAATATATATTACACTTTCATAGAAAATTTACATACGGCATCAAAAGCTCTATTAGAAAATTTTCAAAAGAAAGCTGTAAAGGAAGAGATAAGTGAAAATACAGCAGCCGGAAACGAGCCTACGAATTTAATTGTTTCGGGAGACGGTTCGTGGAAGAAAAGAGGTTTTTCGTCGCTCTTTGGTTTTGCTACGTTGATAGGAAAAAATACGAATAAAATTTTAGACGTTGTAGTGAAATCCTCTTTTTGTCAAAGTTGTGCCAATTGGAAAAAAAGCAAGGTACGATCGAATATAATTTGTGGAAGAAAAGTCATGAAGAAGTGTGTTGTGCTAATCACAAAGGCAGTGCTGGAAAAATGGAGGTCGATGCAATGAAGGAGATGTTTGCGCATTCAAAAGAATTGCTTGGCGTGCAATATGAATTTTATATTGACGATGGCGACACGAAAACCTTCAAGGCACTTCAAGATTTGAACCCGTACGACGACATTATGGTAAAAAAAAAAGAATGTGTTGGCCACGTGCAAAAGAGGATGGGAAGTCGGCTTCGTGCTGTGAAGAAAAACGTGAAGGGCCTCGGCAGAAAGGGTGCTGGCAAACTAACAGACAAGGTAATTGCAGATTTGACTACATATTATGGTTTAGCAATTAGAAGGCATCCTAATTCAGCAAAAGATATGAAAAATGCTATATGGGCCGTTTATTATCACAATATTTCAACTAATGAAAATCCACAGCACATGTACTGTCCGGAAGGCAAAGAGAGCTGGTGCAAGTGGCGCGTCGCCGAGGCTTATGGCACTTTAAAAACATTTAAGCACAAGCCTCCTTTAATAGACAAAGTCAAAGATGCTATTAAACCAGTTTTTGAAACACTAACATCAGACGATTTAATGGAGCGGTGTACCGGCGGTAATACGCAAAATTCAAATGAATCCGTTAACGCTTGCGTGTGGAAACTAGCGCCCAAACATTTGCACTGTGCTGCCAAGACTGTTGAAATTGCCGCGTACATCGGAGTATCACTTTTCAATGAAGGCTACATAACTATCTTGAAAATAATGGAATTGCTGGGAGTCGCCATTGGTCCACAAATTCACAACTTTGTCCAAATAGCCGACGATAAGCGAATTTCTTCGGCTGAGTTAAGTATGACTGTTGCCGCAAGAGCAGTTGCGTCTTCGAAAAAAAGCCGAACAAGCCAGTCAAATGGGATTTTATGAGGTCGAGGAAGGATTATTGTATGGCCCTGGTATCACCGATTAGCCGAGAGGTACGTTATTTTGCCATTTAGTCAAAAAAGTCGCGTACGTAAAACTTTAAACGCGTTTTTCTCAAAACCGTATTTTTTAAGACGGGCGGCATGGTATCTCAAAAACTAGTGCATATATCGCTATTTTTTTATTTATTTTAAAGTTGATTAAATTTAGGGGATTCTGAACCTAATCGCAGATGACTATTGTTATTATTTTTTTTATAGCACTTTTAAGAGCCGAAAAATAGACAAAAAAAAGAATTTTTTTTTTAAAGTCCGCCATTTTTTTAATTTTTGACTTTTCCTTAGTTGGATAGGTTCAAGATATTTTATAAAAAAATTTCATTTTTTGATTTCAGATGATATTTGGAAGCGTTACATGCCGCCCGCTTAGGTACTTCTTTTTTAGGTGACCGTCTTTACATATAAATAAACAATTAACTATTCGATATTTTGCTCTATAAAAATTTGTAAACATACTTGAATACATACTAAATAATTACAAAAAAACTTGAGTGCTTTATTTACTTCCTTCCATGAAAAAAAAAATCGAGAAAATCATGTAATTTTTGGGTCGCTAGATGAGAACCTCCCCTTAAAAGAATTCTTGAATAGACTGAGCAAAATAGGTGCCGATGTGCGAATTGTAACATGTGATCAAGGCACATCTAATCAGAGTGCTTATAATCAACTTGGTATAGATTCAGATAGGTCATATTTTATATATAATGAGAAAAAATATTATGCATTTGATTTTCCGCATTTAGTGAAACGATTAGCGAGTTTGTTAAGAAGACAAAAAAAATCTGTTTTGTGATGGAAAAGTAATAGCATCATATGTCAATTTTGAAATGACATAGTCTGTTAATAATGCTGCAAAAGGAGGATCTAATTTATTATCGCATATTATAGAAGCGCATATTCATCCTAATATTTTTGAATGATGAACGTCAAAAGAGCCTTTCAATTATTTAGTAATAAGTTTGCAGTTGCAATAAAAATAGCGGGCTATGGAAAGGAATTGCAAACAAATACATGGGAAGCAACAGCTAATTTTACAGAACGCAATAATATAATTGATGCTTGCAATTCTTACAGTTACAATATGAAATTTGGTGGAAAATGATTATTACCTAATAAAAATCCTGACATTGAAAATCTGTTAACAGATTTTGTCATGTACTCAAGATGGTCAACATTACCGGTAAGAATATTAAAAATTCCGTGTTTAAGAGGATTTAGTCTGATTAATTATACAAGCTATTTTAGGAATGTATAATACACTAAAAATTCAAAATGAAACGTTTGAGCTTGCGATAGGATTATGTAATCAAGATTCCGTAGAACATTTATTTTCAAAATTAAGGCGGTGGATTTAATTCTAATCCTACTGCAAGAATGGTTCGACTTTCTCTGAGATAGGTGTATGCATTAATTTTGAGGGATTTTACATGAAATTTGAATCTTTATTTAAAAAAAATGTTACAATGTATTCATTCAAAATATTGTCCATCGCTAGCTATGATTTTTGCCCATCTTTCGGGCAGGTCATGGATTCCCTTCCAGAAGAACTTCTCATCTTTCGAGTCCAGAAACGAATTGAGCCAATTTTCGATACCTTCGACTGAAGTGAAGCATATTCCGGACAGGGCATTCTGCATCGACCGAAACAAGTGGTAGTCAGATGGTACGATATCTGGGCTATACGGCGGGTGAAACAAAATTTCCCATCCTCTATTTTCCAAATAAGTTTTAACGGGTTGTGCAACATGTGGCCGAGCATTATCGTGATGGAAAATCAATTTCTCGTATCTGGTCGCCCATTCTGGCCATTTTTTCTCCAATGCTCGCTTCAAACGCATCAATTGTTGACGGTAGAGAGGTCCATCGATTGTTTGACCACTTCTCAGCAGCCCATAGTAAATCACTCCCTTTTGATCCCACCAAATACAGAGCATTACCTTGACCGCATGGATGTTTTACTTTGGCGCCGACTTAGCTGGTTGGCCGGGCTTAACATACGACTTTTTGCGCTTGGGGTTGTCGTAATAGATCCACTTTTCGTCGCTAGTAACAATCCGGTGCAAAAACGACTTCCCTTTGTATCGTGCAAGCAGCATTTCAGATGCAGCCAAACGCCTTCCGACGTCTCTCGGCTTTAATTCATATGGCAATTTCCCCAATTTCCTTGTTTTTTAATCCCTAATGCTTTTAATCGTCTGGAAATTGTTGCTTGATCGACATTCAATGATTCTGCAAGCTCCTCTTGTGTTTGACACGGATCTTCATCGAGTAATGCTTCCAAATCTTTATCTTCAAACTTTTTTGGCTGATCTGGGCGCTCTTTGTCTTCAGTGTCAAAATTACCACTTTTAAAGCGTCGAAACCAGTATTCGCATGTTTTAATCGATGGAGTATAGTCATCATAAGTTTCCAACAACAATCGATGACTTTCAGCAGCACTTTTTTTGGAATTAAAGAAGAAAAGTAAAACTCCCCGCAAATGCTGTTTTGTTGGAACGTAATTCGACATATTCAATGATAAAAAAATATGTTGTGTTTACACTTTGCCTAACTAAACATATGATAAACACATAGCCATATGACATAGCTAAAACGTGAAGGTAGTAACAGTATGGTCAGATACGATACAGTACAAGTTACGCCATCTTTTATCAATCCCTCAAAATTAATGCATACATATTATGTACAGGATATACCCAACACACAAGTGATAGAACTAATGTGCAGTGTCCGGAAGCCGAATGTCTCATTAATCCACCTACTAAGTTTACTAAAGCAATAGAGAATTTAATGAGTTGAAGTCATGTTTCTGTACAAAACGATATCGATCCCGAGGATGAATTATTTGCCGATGATGTGGACATTCTCGAACAATATGATAATACCGAAGCTACAGAAAATATAAGTTTATTGAATATTTACGATCAGAATGCTATTACATTTTTTGCCGGATATATAGCACGGGAAAGCATTGCAAAAACTAATTGTGATAATTGTCGTAATATTATGATGAAGACACCAATGGATGACGCAACAACAAATGAGAAATATAGAGTTTCGAGAATATTCAAATCCTAACGAAGATGCTCTTACAGTAACAAAATTAATACGATCGACAACTCTTTTTGCAAAGATAGTAGAAATTCAATTACAGACATTTAATTATGTTTAGCAATATCATTGGGCATCTATAGCAATTTCACAAAAGATAACAAAAGAATGTATAAATGTAACGAATAATACGCATTCAGGTTAGATGAAAACGATTCGTGTTATAAACATCGATTAGAAGCACTGCATATTTAATCCGTGTAAAAATATATTCTCGCACAACAATCATGCTGAAAAAAAAACCAGTGCACACTGAATGAAAAATAGAAAAATAAAGAATTTGTTAAACAAATAAAATTGAAATATCATTGCGAAAAATAATAAGCAATAAAAGGTCTTAAAATAATAGACCATCTCGAGCACTATTGTATATGTTACGTCGAAACCTCGAAGGTTTTGTTTATATGAGTTGGAAGGAAAAAGAAGGAGGAGGTATGGAAGGACGTAAACAGTAACTATCTCGCAGGTATACGCACAGAGGCGCGTGCTGCGAGTCGAACGCACTTTTATGGCTCTGGAATATGGGTCAACGTCCCGAAAGGACGCTATAACACCTTTCTCCACGAGCAGTGCGATCGTCGATCCTAATTCGAGTCAAGGAACTTAATCCCTTTAACTCGGGACTGGACCACGTGCGATCTTCGAGTGTAAGGAAATGAAAGGGCGAGGTCGTT
>JANQDE010000665.1:18421-42257 GCA_037157785.1 Cephalotes varians
CAAAATCGTGCTCTTATTTAGTTTTGTTTATCTGAGTTTCCTCTGGAAGGTTCCGCTTGGCATATGCATGTGAGATAATCGACATACCGAAAATAAGAGGAAAACTCTATCGAGATAAACAATCATAAAAGGGAAACTCGGGTTTATTGCCCGCTTGCCGATAGATAACCGCTGACGCACGAGTTTCTTATTTTAATGGATTATTCTATTAGCCGTCCTTGAAAGGAGGAAATCGTGGAGTCCCCAAGACGTAACATATAATAAAGAAGAAAGAAAATAAATATACGGAAAAGATCAATAAGAAGACCAAGTAAATAACTGAAAAGGAAGAAGATAGAGATAAAAAACAATCAATAAAGATAGAAAATAATCAATAAAATTGTTTAAAGCTTTTCGAATTGCCATCGAGATGTAATTTTCTGAATATGTTGCAATTAACTTCAAAATATTGATATTTTAAAGTAAGAAAAAGTAGAAAAGAAAAAAAAACAAAATAATGTAGAACGCATAAAGTTAGGTTGAAAAATATATATAACAAAACATTTAAATATATTATATTTCCTTTCATTTTTTTTTATTATTTGTACTTTCATACTCTCATCATTGTAGAAAAAAATACTAATATTTGCATTGTATCATGATATTGTGTTTATAATGTCTCAATACATAGAGTCAAATGTATTTGACTTTATGTATTGAGCAAGTCATTATATTTTACAGTAAGTATTATTTTCGAGTGATGAGTAAAATAAATACGCATTTTTCAATATCGTAGAAGATCGCAATCACAATTAAAATAATTGCATAAATCATAGACTGGCAGATCCTGTCGCAGAATAAATAAAAGGTCATGCTAATGCGGTCATGCTATGAAATTGTAAAATCATATGTTTACTTATTACCAATGATGTAATACAAAATACAAAGGTAAAAAGTGAGGAAATATGAAACATATTTTACGTTGGAATATTACACACACACGCACGCGCACAGACACACACACACACACACATTTTTATATAAATTACAAATCAGAAAAATATATAGTAATATATATAAATACATACAATATAATGATTTTAATAAATCACTTATAAGATTTTAAAATATTCTAATATAAAAATATTAAAAGAAAAGAACATAAAAAATAACTGATATCAGTTATTTCAAAGAAATTTATTGTATAAATTTCTCTGTGATGAGATCTGCTAATCTTAGATTTATGCAATTATTTTAATTGTGATTGCGATCTTTGCGGCATGTTCATTAAACCAACAATTACAATTTTTTGATTTTAAAGAATTTGAAGTTTTTTAAAACATACGTTCTATGTTGAAAATTAGAATGGATTCTCTTTATATAAACTATGTTTCTAAGAAGAGTAAATAAATAAAAGAAGAATAAAAATTGAAGTCATTACTTTTCTCTAGTGTTTATACAATATTGCGAGTAAATAATAAATTTTTTTATTATTTACAATAAAAATCTTATTTTGCTTCTTTAATTCTTTCTAGCGGATGAATTCTAGCAGATTTATGCTGAAACTATTTATTAAGTAGAAGATACAAATTTGACTTTTGCCATCCCCCATTCTCCTTCGTGAGAATCACCTTGTCATGGTGAAGGGGCCCAGCTATGTTAGCTGCTAAGATTCTCATTCTTGTGCTACGCCTCAGTGCTCTCTCTTTCTCTTTCTCTCTCTCTCTCTCTCTCTCTCTCTCTCTCTCTCTCTCTCTCTCTCTCTCTCTCTCTCTCTCTCTCTCTACCTCTCTCTACCTCACTCTCACTCTTACTCTTTGTTTCTCATGATTTTCAATATCACACGAAAATCGTGCATATCGTATATTTCTTCGAGAAGTGTGCATATAAAAACTGTACGAACGAAAAAGCTAGTGGGAACGTTTACACAGATTCCCGTTGCAGACGGATAAGAGATATTATTTATGGATACGTGGTAAGCCTTTTATTTCATATAAACAACTCATATAAAATTTACATTTCATATAGAATTAAACTCTGCTTGTATTTATTGTACAATAAAATTATTTATTAGGAAAAGAAATAATATATAAAATAATATATATGAGAACTTTTACATTTTTTTTCTTGATCTTTTTTATGTTATTTATTAGTTAATATTTAATATTTAATTTGTGGTATAATTATTTCTAACGTCTTTGTGCTACAATATAGAACATTGATGTCAATGAAATGACAATTTCATTTTGTTTACATATTTTTATTTAGATATTTTTATAAATTTTTATATTGTATTTACATTATACTTTATATTTCTATTTTTATATTTACATTTTATGTTTGTATTTTACATTTATATTTTTTTATATTGTATTTAAATATTGAATACRAAATTGAAAATGAGAAAAGTATTCAGTGATTTTTTGTGTTTACGGCCGGCCGGCACGGCCGACTTGTCGTCGAGTTGAAAACATCGGCAACAATGTGACCCAGCATAAGCATCATGCAACGCCGGCGACTCATTCAAACGTCCATTGCGTTGCAGTCTATTGTCGGCCGTGATCGTGAACTGGTCAGGTGATCCATTCATTTTGGAAAAGACCAAAACGTAATGATAAGTAGAGCATAATGCAAAAATATATATGTACTCTATCTCATTCGTTTTGATTCTCGCCTCACTCTCTTTTCAGCGAGTCACGGATATGGTCAATTAACGATCTTATAAGCGAAGACATTTTAGTTAATCGATCGTATTCGTGACTCGCTGAAGAGAAAGTGAAAGGAGAATAAAAGCAAGTGAGATAGAATATTTTATAGTAATTATTTTCTTTAATAATGTGACTCGCTCGTTTAACAAAATACCATACAATTCCTTTTTCAGAATATTACGAGTCAGACGGCGATCCTGACGCCGACGGCGATCCCGACGCCGATGACGATCCCGACGTCGACGGCGATCCTGCCATCGACGGTGATCTCGATTCCAACGGCGAGCCCGCCACCGACGACGATCTCGATGCCAACGATGATCCCGCCATCGACGGCGCTCTCGACGCCGATGACGATCTCGTCATCGTCGACGATAATAACATTAAGTGTAAGTTTTTAAAAATTTATTTATTTATTTATTTAAAAATATTAACACATTGTGCGCGAGTCACGTAAAAATTCGTTTTTAGTGCGGTGGAAAGCGAGTGTCGTGCAAATACGGGTCATTGTAAGTGCGTATGTTTGTTTCGCTTCTACATGGATAGTACTACGCAGATATAAACATTTCCGGAACGATAGATAAGGCGACTTTACTGAATGACTAAATTCACGAAAAAAGCCCGCTATAGACATGCGTCTACGGCGCAATATACCCGCATATATTGTGTTAAATTGAATATATAATTTAATAATATATTTAGTATATTAGTTATATAATTTATTAACGGGATAAACGCGGTAGTGTAACATAACAAATAGTATAAATTAAATAGTGTAATTATTAACACACACTTATTAATACTGTTAAATAGTGTAAATATGTTATAAATTGCAATTCTAAATAATATTCGCGAATAGTTCATTGTTAGTAATATTTTAATATTATTATTATACATAATATTCTATGTATGTTTTTCATATATACTTTGTATGTTTCAGACACAAGAATTACGCGATATCATTTCAAGCGCAATTACATCTTCGAAAGAACGGAACAAATGGGGAAGAGGAGCACGTGGAAGAGAAGGAAGAGGAAGAGCACGGGGCAAAAATAGAGAGGGAAATGTAACAAAAAAAAATATATTTCACAATTATAAAAGCTGAATGTATAACATTACATTATATTACAAAATATATTACAATATATAACATTATATTATATTACAAAATATATTATGTTACAAAATATTACAGATAATATCAAATAAATAAATAAATATATATATATATATGTATATACTTATCTTTTGTGTTCCTATCCATCCTATACAACACTTATCACACAATATTAAATAAATTGTTAATTGTAATGATAAAGCGTATAAAATATTCAAACATTTTAACAAATAAATGAGCGATAAAATTATCAATTTAATTAAAATTAAGACGAAAACTACTACTATCAGACTTGCTTGGGAAAGTTCTTATATCTTAAAGATAAGCACATTTTCATCTGCGCTTAAGAGCTCATTGGAAATATGTAACAAAACGGCAGACATTAGATTATATATTAAAAAAGGAAAAAACTAAATATATAAATTATATTAATTACAATGTCAACAGCTTTCATCCTACTGGATTTGAATCTTTTTGCCACATACAAGTTGCAATGATTTTGTACATTATGTTGCTTTGCACAACGAGAGATTCAAAAATCTTGTAAAAATCTTTCCCAGCAAATGAAAATGGATTAAAATTGATTGAAATTTTTAAACTATTTTTATCCATTTGAATCCCGATTTTGAATTCACATATATGGATTGAATAGAATTTGAAAACAGTGCAAATGAATTCCTTTCTATTCATGTATATAAATAAAACGTCAATTCGTAATAGATTTAAATGCGTGGCTGTGAAATGTTTTTTGGATTAAAAAAATAGAAATCATTCTGTTTTAAATCCGCGTTATAGATTTAAATAAATTCATATTTCGCATATTTTCTTTGAATTAAAAAAAATAAAAAGCACTTTGTTTTTATTCCCTCTTATGGACTAAAAGGCATTCTAAAAAGTTTGGAAATTTTAATTGGATAAAAATGGATTCAAAGAATCAAAATTTGGACGGATCGGTACGGATCAAACAAATCCATTTCTATTTATTTTAATTCATTCTCATTTGCTGGGTGGTACAATATGCATCAATATGATTGATTAAATATAAATATCATACGTCTACGCATGTATCGCTGAAATTAAGATAATTTAATAGAAATGTATTAGTTAGTACGCATCAAGTGCTCGGTAGGTAAATAATCGTGTAGGTAAATAAAATTGCAATTACGCCTGCAAGTACGATTAAGTGAGACAAAACTGTCTTTATTTAATTTATTCATCTTTCACTCCTGAATATAGCATGGAAGAGAACCATAAAGTTATGGACATTATCTACGCGCTCGTGGACATAGCACGGAAGAGAACCACAAGGTCGTGGGCATAGCAAGAAAGAGAATCACAAAATCGTGGACATTACTTACGCGATCATGGACATTGGCTACGTAGTTCAATGTCCACATTTTAGAGACGTTTCAAAATAAGGTAACAGCTAAATCGCGACCATGTCCGCTCTCAGGCTTCTCTCTGAGCGGAGTTATGTGGAACTCCCTTTCCTTGACTAGAAGGGTTTATCTACTAAAATTCCTGGGAGTGTCTAGTTCTGGCGTAACGAAGGCAAGTTGGGATTGGTCTATCGAATGCTACCGATTTATCCCCAGCCCGAGAGGGGCGCTGGGGCGTCCCCACTTCCCACGTTGCGGCAGAGAAGGATCACTACCTCTTCTCTGCCTTCGTCCCAGGAGGATACTTCTGGGCGTCAGGTCCTTGCCTGGCATCCTTGCTCCTGATCCGAGGACTGAACCCGCCATTTGATATGGTCCTGTCCGTAGGCCTACTTCCTTTTGCCATTAATGGCCAATTACGGGGGGAAGAGGGGGGGAGAGATATGTTGCACCCACGTTTTCCCATTTTCTTTCCCTCATTTTTATCAATCTTTATGGGGGGAGTCTCTTAGGCGGTACTTCCATGATTAAATGGTCGTCCCGCACGCCCCTCCATCCTGACCTTAATCAGGCCAGAAGGGGAGGTGTTGTGCTTCGCCCCTCTTCCTCCTGCTTTATCCTTGCAGCCACCGTTCACTTCGACGATCGTCTTCGTCCTTCCTTCTGGGCCAAGACTTCTTCACAAAAGGAGAGGTTTGTCATTTCCTCTCACTTCCCAGCATCGCCTCTATCACCATGGGAAGCGAGAGGTCACTATCAATTATGTCGAACAGGCACTGTTCGGTCCAAGTAAGGCATGCTCCTACAAGGTATGCTGCACCGTGTCCTAGTCCGACTGGCAGTGCCAGCACTGCGTCTCGCGCTCATGTCCAATACGACACATATAGAGGCCAAAACCAGAGATAGTGGCCCCTGTAAATGAGGTCATCCTATAGACCCATATCATCCTTATTGCCATCCGACATTGCATCTTGTGTAAGAGCGCGCGGATTGGACGACCGACTGGACGACCCCCGCGAACAGGCGGCGGACCCGCCCGCCGGCTCTCTTAAGATTGGGGAATCGGCTATGGCAGGCCGCCATCCGCTCGATTCTAGGGACCAACCGAACAAACTACTGCCCTTGAAATAGTTCTGGAGGACCTTTCTAAGGGATCCCGTAGAATTGGAGTGCCCTCTCTACTCGGTCCCAGGACAGGTGTTATAGGTATTGGAAATGTCTATTGAAACAGCCAGTGTTATTCCGCCTTCCCGCATAGCGACTCTCGTGAGGGACCGTACGTGGAGGATAGCATCCACCGTGCTGCGGCCCCTCCTAAATCCGTATTGCCGCTCGTGCAGGCCGGGATCGTTCTTCTCCAGGAGCTGGACAACTCTGCCGGCGATTATTCGCTCGAAAAATTTGCCGCCGTCGTCCAATAGGCAGATTGACCGATACTCTGAAGGGGCGTCGGACGACTTGTCCTCTTTTCGGAGGAGGACTAACTGTGCCCTCCTCCATACCGAAGGAAAGACTCCCCGACTGAGACAGTCGATGAATAACCGTCAGTCGGTCGCCCACCACCTTGGCCCGCTCAGACTCGGTCGGGGATACCGCTTGTGTTGGGCGTCGCCTTGCGAGCCCACATCTTCTTAATTTCTCTGACTAGCTCTTCCCCCTGACCCCCCCCCATTCCTCGCGCCATGCCTCCTTCTCTTCTTCTGGGAGAGACTTGTTTCAAGGGACAATCTCCCCTTCCTGTAACTGGGAAGAGGTTCCCCAGCACTCTCTTGGGGGAGATCAAGGGATTCCGTGTATGGGGGCGCCCATTGTCTCAATTTATTGAACATAATCTTATGTAAGCGCTCTAACGGATCCTCTTCGAGGGAGAGCAACAACTCCTTCCAGGCCGTTGTTCTGGCTCTGCTAATGAAGGCGCGGAAGTCGACCCGGGTATGACGGAACGCTTCCGCTGCCTCCTTGACCTTTATGGGGTCATTACCGCGGTGCCGGGCTTGTTTGAGGGCGACGTTGGCATCCCACCAATAGACGATTCGGCGGGGGCGGGGGTAACCCGGGGCATCACCGCGTCACGTGCACGAGTTAGCTCTAGCAGCCAATCCGCATTCACTGATGAATCGTCTCGTTCCTCCTTTGTTTGCGGCCACGATTTTGCGAGGGCTGTCGCAATGTGGCGGTCCTCGTCCTTCTGGGTAAGGATCTACCTCCGTAGTCGGGGTAGGCGGCGTCCGAGCACTTGAGCGGGCGTGTCTTCCAAGACTATGTCTACAATAGCCCCTGCGATCTTACGCAGATGCTAACTGAGCTTACATTGAGGCAGCGCAGGCCCAATGACGCCGCTCTTCTCCTCAGAGCCTCCGCTCGAAGGTAGGTTTGTAAGGAACGCCACAGCCGGGACTTAGCATTAAAGTCTCCCGCGATTATGACCGGATGGAGGATGCAATTGCGTATACACTCCTCCATTAATCCGAGCCTTTGATTAAAGTCGGGGGGAGTTTAGACTCGGAGAGATATAAACCTCGACCACAATTACATCGCTTCACCTGATGACGACGTACCCGTTATCCGTTTTTTTTTTTGTTGACGCAGTGAAAATCCTCATGGATACCCTGCCCCCCCCCCCGGGGAGAGGGGCAGAGTTATGTGGGTCCTTCCGCCAAGTACTGCGGGAGACTCACTAAAACCATTGCGAGTATCCGGCCTCGGGCTTATTAAGGGTGAGCCGGGATATTCTTAATAGTGCAACTGGCCCACCCCCTCGTCTAGGGCGCGCTTGATTTATATCCTCCCTCGTTGTGATGGGGGAGGGACACCACCTCTCCCCCATCTCTGTCTCTATTTTGCTCGGCAGGCGTAGTGTCCCCGTTCGCCTACCCAATTCCCCGGTCCAGGAGGAGCCTTTGTCTGGACAATTAGCTGTCCAGACTGGACCCCTGTTTGTTTTCCTCTTCAACTATTGTCGAGGGAAGGGAGTGGGCTGCTGAATCCTCTTTGTTATTGAGAGGGCTTCAATAGTGCCTTCTTCCCCCTTTTTTTTCTTATGGTCCTGTATGCACCAATGGGCGACCGCGCCAAAGGTGACGGCCTTCCCCTCTGCTGACTCCTCTTTCTCCCTCTTCTCTTCTTCTTTTTCTTTCTTCTTCCTTCTTCTGGAACATTACCTTCCCAGAGAATTCCAGGAAGGCCTTCCAACCTCTCTCACTCCCCAACATTGCGGAGATGATCGCGGGGAGTGAAAGATCTGCGCCAATAAACTGGACCAATTCACGGCGCTCCATAATTCATCTGGGACATTCCTCTAGAGTGTGTTGCGCCGTATTTTGGTCCGAGGCGCAGAACTAACAATGCACCGTGTACTCGCGTCCAATGCGACACAGATAGCAGTCATAGTAAAGCAGCCATGACCTGTTATCATCTGCGTTGCATAGAACGACAACCCGCCCCAGCCCCTATTTAGCCAGTCTGCTAAGCGGAGCTGGACAATCTCGACGACTCTTGGGCTGACCTGACCTGGTTGGGTCAGCCAATTTGCCCACTTCTCTAGCATTGGTCGCCGAGCCTGGTGCTTCACTAATTTTAGAACTTTGATGGAAAAGGCTTGTAGCTGTCCCTCCTCCCGGAGCTCCCTCACTCGCCAGTAAACATTAGCGTACATTTCGGCTTGGAACTCCAAGGGAGGGAGTCCCGCCAAAAGTGTGGCCCCCACTTAGGAGGATATCCTGTATCCTTTGATCGCCCATATGCCCATCCGGTGATGTGCCTTATATAATAGCGTCTGTATTCGCCGGGAGACCAATGTTTTTGCGGCCCAAACTGAGACCGCATATAAGGCGATCGACTGGACAACCTTCGCGTAGAGCGGACCAATCCGCCTGGACCTCCCAGATTGGGTAGGAGCTGGCTTAAACTAGCCGGCACTCTTTCCATCTTTAGAGCCATTTGAGCAAAATGCTCTGTAAAGCACCATTTGCTGTCCAGTACGAGACTCAAATATTTGACTTCCCGACAGGGACGGGCACATCTGCGACCTGTACTTCCATCCTTGGTGACGTCCCTCGGCGGCCGTTATGAAAGAAAACGGCCTTCGTTTTTTGGGCCATTTAAACCAAGGTCATGAATGTAGCGCACGACATAACTCAGAGCCTCGTTGGCTCTTAATCTTGCTTTCCCCCAATCCTTCCCGGCCGCAAGTAGGATGGTATCATCTACGTAGCACACCATCGTGCAGCCGGGGGGGAGGGCAACTGACTCCAGCACAACGTTATACCCGAGGTTCTATGACAAGGGACCGAGTACTGATCCCTGGAACTTCGCGATATACCCCTCTTTCTACAGGGACTCCGTCTTTGTTCCTATATTCTAGCCGCTGGCCTCGAAGATAGTCCCAAAGAACCTTTCTGAGGTAGGAAGGGACGATGAAGCATCCTTCCTATCCGGTCCAGGGCAGGGTGTTGAATGCATTGGATATGTCCAGTGAGACTGCCAAAACCCTACCCTCCTGCACTTTGGCCCTCGAGAAGGATCGCACGTGAATTGCATTCACAATGTTGCGGCCCCTCCAGAAGCCATATTGTCTTGTGTGCAGGTCGGGACCATCCTCCTCCAAATGCCGGACAAGGCGGTCCACGATTATTCGTTCGAATAGTTTACCCTCCTCGTATAACAAACAAATAGGCCGGTATCCCAATGGGGTGTCTGCTGGTTTGCCCTCTTTTCGAACAAGGACCAACTTGGTTCTCCTCCAGATTGAGAGGAAGATCTCCTGCCTCATGCATTCCGTGAAGAGATGCCTCAGCCGGTCCCCTAGTAGTTTATTTGCCTGGGCCCAAACTCTACCGGGGAGGCCGCTCAGTCCAGGAGCGGCCTTTCGCTTAATCATACGTTTAAGCACTCCGGCCATCTCGTTCGTAGTGACTCATTTTTCCCTCTACTTCTCTGCTCTGCTATCCTCCGGGGGGAGCCCTACTCAGTGGAACTCTCTCCTCCCTAGCCTCAGGAAAAGGCGTCCCCAGGACGTTATCTAGAAAAGGGGAGTCTAGTATTTCTGTATGGGGGGAGCGCCCATCGTCTAAGTTTGTTCATGACGATTTGATATGGGCGCCCCCACGGATTCCCTCTTCTAGTGTACGGACGAAGTCTTCCTAAGTCCTGGCTTTGGCAGTGCTAATTTCCGCCTTGTAGGACCGGCTCATCATCTCTTCCACGGATCCTTTCGGGGTCGCCGTTTCTTTTCAATCTTCTCCTGGCCTGATGAGTTTGCTGTCTCAGCTGAGACAGCTCTTCTCCCCATCAGTATACGGCCCGGCGCGGATGGGGATTGGCCCGGGGCATCGCGAAATCACATGCGCGGGTTACTAAATTTTTGATTTTTGCAACCCGCGTCTCCGGGTCCTTGTGATCATCTTCTTTCAGCAGAGACTCCGCCAAGATTGCCGCCTTCTCGTTAAATTTGGACAAGTTCCATCTCTGTGGTCGGGGTTGGCGGCGCCCGAGCACCTAGGCTGGGGTGTCCCCGAATACCACCTCAATATAGTGGTTTGAAAAGGTGATGTAGATTTCAGGGATCACCCGCCTTCACTCTTGCGGCAGCAGGAGGAGTGGGCCCAGGTCCACTGGATTTCCCCCTGTTTTCTTACACAGGTGCTCGTTGAGTCTGTATTTAAGCAAAACAGGCCCAATGACGCCCAGTCCTTCAGAACCTCGTCCTTATTGTTCGTCCGCGAGAAACCCCACTGCCAAGACTTGACGTTAAAATCCCCCGCGACGATGGTTGGGACGGGTGCATATCTTCTGATACACTCTTCAATTTGCCCCAACCTCTGATTGAATTGAGCAAACCTCAGGCTCGGAGGTAAGTATACTCCGACCACCCCCATTTGACGGCTTGAAGACAAAACTATTGCCGGCCTCTATTTACCTACAGGCCAGGGGGACTTGGTCTTTTTCCAACCGCAGAGTCCCGCCGCCTAGTGTGGGTGGTTTGGCGGGACCCTATATGGCTCCGCCACCACTATGATGTCTATATCTCGTTCTGCCATTATTTGCGCTAATAAGTCCTGCGCATGGCGGGCATGATTAAGGTTTATTTGCAAAAACCTATTCACCATTGTTTGGTGTATTCTCTTCTATCTCTAGGTCAATTAGATCACCGGACCTTTACCCTCTCTTTCTGGAATGGTTATGAGAGCGCCTTCTTCTTTTGTGCCTCTAATGGCACAAGCTCGTCCTCCATTAGTGTGATTTTCTTTGCCTTTTGGGCATTGGCCAAGTGATTTCTGGAAGTTGAGGGGAGCATAGTAGTCTCTTGTATGTCTGTGTCCTCCTCTAGCCTTTCATTGGACTCTGCTTTTTTCCATCCTGGAGACTATTTCGATTTCCCTCAAGATGATCCCAGCTCCCGCCGCTGAGATGATGGCTGGTGATTGTGGAAGGTTGAGGTAGTTACTGCCGTCTCGATTGTGATTATTTTTTCTCTTGCTTTTGCTTTTTCTTTTCTGCTTGTATGCCTTTCCCTTGGAGTCCTCTGTGATAGTGGCGATCGCAATCGCGATCGCGATCGCAACCGTTATTTGACTGTCTCCTTTGCTGCGGTAGCCGGGCCAGGTTGAGAGGGTCCGGGTTGGGTTGAGAGAGGCCCTGAAGAGGTTTTCCGATTAGTGCTTTTCTCTGCCCCTTTCTTCCGGTTCAATCTTGAAATGGCACAGACTTTACCGCCTATTCGATGGTTGGTTACTATGCCAGCCTTTTTGCAAACTATACATCTCGGTGTTCCTGTGTATTCATTTACCAGGTGACCCGGATCACTGTATCTGTAGCAGATAGAGCTTCTGTTCTTAGGATTGCATGTCGCCTGTACGTGCCCCTTCCCGAAGCACTTGTGGCATAGGGGAAGCCGCTCAAGCAGGATCTCTACTTTGCACTGTGACGTGACGCCCTGCAGGCGCCGTCACCGGTATTTGAAGCATTTAATTACAAAGACGCCTGGGTCCTGTGCTCCCACAATTGCGGGAGAGGGGCCTAGCGGAGTCGCGGGGACTCATTCGCGCGCCTTGTTTTCTTGGCTTGTAATTGTCCCTAGTGCTGTTGTACTAGCTATTGTAGTGAGTAAGATGGTGCGAGAGCTGCGAATCTCACCCGGGGCGACGTGAGGAGGAAAGGAAGAGGACCACTACCAAAGAGCTTGCGAGGGCGACCTAAGGAGGGACTTCAGTACGCAGGTTGTATCGTCTCCCCTGTCCTCCCCTTGCCTAATCGAATTGTGCCTATCGCTCTCTATATTTGCAGCTGCCGTGAGCCAAGAGGCTGCCGGGAGGATGGGTCCTCGGGAAGCAGAGAACCTGAGATCGAATTGAGTACAGGATATTAGTCCCGAAGTGGAAACCGCTTAGAGGAGCGGAACCATGAGCCGGACTCAGAGGCGTCAGAAACGGCTGCGGAAGATCCAGAAAAGCTGCCGCGTTAGCGACCGCCATTTGAGTCGCGCGCCACGGGCCGCCGAGCGCGGTCCCGTATGATTGATCCTATAATTGGGGACCACGGGAGCAAGGACACCCAATTGGGAAGCAATTCGCGGCACGTGGGTGGGGATTGCGGGGAGCGAGCTTCCTGCGAGACGACGAGCCATTACTGTCGCTGTGGCCGTCACTCGTTGCGTGTGCGAAGGGAGTTGTCGAGGAGCACAGGACCCTGAAAGAGGCTACCGATTACCACAAGGAAGGACCAGGAGGACTCAGGGAGGAGCTCGTCGTTCCGGTGAAACGAATCCGAGTAGCACCGTCGTTCACTAGCCCCGCGGATTGAGAGGTTCGCGCGGCGGCCCAAGTAATCGGGTTTAGCCATGCAATTATCGTTAGTGTAAGCGGCTGCCGCGCCATCCTGTCGACTTAGGCGTTGCGTCTCTCTCTCCCGCGTATCGCCACAGCGCAGTCACTCGTGCGTTGTCGTTATCGTTTATCATTGTACGGTGTTCGGGCGCGATTTTGTAAGATTGCGTGTATTTGTCGCGTCGAGCTGTCGGGAGGCTCGTTTCTATAATATAGCCTGTACAATAACGCTCAAGTAGAGTCTTTAGCTGTCGCCCTTCTAGTTCACGGAACGGGGCGAGCGCCATCGAGGCGCAAGTCTGCGCCCATTGTACTTTGCGCGCCCTGCATTGCTACCGAGCGGACCGAGTAGAGTCGTGACCATCCGTTAGAGTTTGAACCGAATCGCGCAGGAAGACGTAACGGCCACCTTATACCGGCCGGTTGACTATGGATCCGCCCAATCTGTAAGAGACGTCTCGAAATATATCTTTGTTACTATTTAGCTGCTTGCGTTAAATAATTGCAACCTCTCTCGTCTCCCCGGATTTTTCCCGTCCACATACCGAACCGCCCCTCTGTCAATTCCGTGGCTGAGTTGCCGTGGTTATCGTGGCCGTCGTGACTCGCGATTTCCGGTAAAACCTTATATTTCTCTTGTGGTCCGAGTAAATCTCGCGTAAGAGCGGCACGCTCACTCGTGCCTGGCGCCCAACTTAGAGAATTTCGTAAAAGATCTTATTTTCGGAGGTTCCGGAGATCGCGGGCTCGCGACGAAGTTGCCCGTCACTCGTGAGTGCGGTCGCAGCACATTGTCCACCCTAGTTTAATTTTGCCCACTTTCGCCATTACATTCGCTGCTGTAAGCGGGCATTTTACCCAAATCGTGCCCATATTTGAGGCTTTTCTGATTTGTCCTACCTTAATATTTTCGTGTACATTTTCCAATTTCTGCAATCGTGTGGATTACTTTCTCTGAGGAAATCGAGTCCTCTAGATTTTTAATTCTAACTTCCGCCATCTTTACAGGCCGCGAGACATAAACCTCTTTCTTATTCGCTAGGGCTTGTCTCATCTGTATCGTCAGAGCATCTGCTGCCCCATTATTATCAGGTACTGGTATTTCCAGGAAAAGAGCTCCTGTTCGAGCTCTTTTGGGGCGGATTTTCTTTATTCCCAATTCCTTAGGCTTGATATTAGCCCTGGCCTGTCGCATAATTTCTGCGTAGTCCCCTTCACTGCATGTGATGATTACAGCTGCAGATTTAGGAGCCTTTCTTGTGATTGGTCTCGCCTTTGAAGGGATTTCCTCTTTCTGAGGAAGCCGAGATTTCTTTGTTCTATTTTGAGTGTTTCCCATAACTTTCGACCATGCCTCTTGTAGGTTTAGGGAGTTCGTGGTAGGCTTTGGGATTAAGGGGGAGGGAACGGAGTTTAACCTTTGGGTTCGTTCTCCGTTTCCTTTTCTTCTTTTTCCAGCGTATTCCCTTTCTCTCTTTCCTTTTCTCTCTTTATCGCCTCTTCTCTTCTTCTCTTCTCTTTTTTCCTCCTATTTTTAACTATTGATTTCTCCTCTTTGGTAAGGAAGGGGGCATTTCCAGCTGGCATCGTCAATATGGGGAAGGGGGGGAGCGGGATGCCATTGAGTATTCACGTTTGTGCGTTCTTGTATGTCCCTCTTCCCCCTGTCAGAGTCTTCTCATTTTTTTGTCTTTCCTTTTCTCTGTGTTCTCCCTCCTTTTCTCTTTCCTTCATCATTTCCTTCTCCTTTTTTTTCTTTTTCTTTTTCTCTACCTCTATTCCTTTCCCCTTTCTCCCGAGCCACCAGCTTAACTGTGTGGCCTACTAGGAGACGATCCTCTATAACCTTGACCTTCCCTTTAATTGGGGTCTTAGTACAGGGAATTCTTTTAAATCCTGAAGGGATGGAAAAATTCTCCTATAGGATATGTCTTCTTCGCTCTCATTTACTATTTCCATGGGTTGGGGGCTTGGAGTACGGGTCAAGATACCCTTTATCTTCCTCCCTCTTTCTCACTCGATTTTTTGCCAGGTAAGTTCCACTTTCTCTTTCCTGCATTTTTCATATCGAGCTTTGTATTTATGTGTTCTTTTTTTCTCAGCCTCTATTTGCTTCTTCACCCTTTTGAGCTCCTTCTTAAGGGGATTCTAAAGTTGGTCCTTCTTTACCGACAAACATGATTAATTTTTTAATACACTATTCTTTTAATTGCTGCTTTATTTGATATAAATCCTTTTCCACAATTAAAGTATAGACACTAATGTACCTCAAGCCGGTCGATTTCATGCCGAAAACAAAATGAATTTAAAAATTTAGATATCTTTTACCTATTCTTAGTCCAATATGGTCTAGAGCTGTCACATTTGCTAATATTTGCTTCATACAAAAATTTGACAGTCTGTTTGAATAAAATGAGAGTAGAGTGAGGTGCGAATTACATTCAGAAACAACATAGAGTTTGTACAACTAGGCTTTAGAAATCTAACATAAAAGATTAGTGTCATGAAAATTTGTAACCATACGTGCGTACGATAACGGCATAGAGAGCAGTATTGCGTGTGGTAGTAGGTGTCAGATCTTGTAAGAGATGGCTCTGCAATATGTTAGATAAGGACAGATGTACGAGTTTGAGTGAGACAGAAGAATAATTTAAAAAATTAAATTAAAGATATCATTATTATCGATATTTTTAGTTTGGAATTAAAAAGTTTTTATTATCGACAATATCGGAGTTTGGTCATCAGTTTAGGATCCCCTTAAGAGTGCTGATTTCCTCTTCCGTTTCTTCTCTGAACTCATTCCACTCTTTTTTGAGTGGTCGGAATTTTGTCGGTACAGGCCTGTTCCTTAGTCCTATCAGCGCGTGTTCTTAAGACTTCAAGGTAGCTCATCGTTGTGATTGCTGAGTCCAGAAGACTCTTTGGAAAGTTCTTTCTACTGGACTTGGCCCTTATTACTTCCGTCAAAAAAATTCTAAATTCTCTCGCTCTACTTCCTAGGTCTGCTGTTGGCTGGTGTTGAGCTTCTTCTATTACATCATCCTCTCTAATCTTTCCTTTTTTCATTTTGCATTTCTGCTATTCCGATCTTTAGAAAGCGTTCTTGCTCTAAAAAATTGACCTGTATCCTCTTCTCTTCATTATATAGCCGTATTGCCTCTGCACAGCCTATATATTGCTGCGTGACTAGGATTTTCTCTTTCTTTTTGAGAGGATTTCACGTATTTTTGCTCATCTTTTAAAATTTCCTACCTCCAGGGCCTGCGATGCAAAAATCCGATGCCAATTCTTGCTCGTAATCTACCGTAGAAGAATTCGTGGAACCCCTTTCTCTTTTCAGATTATTTTGTTCTTCGCTTAATGGTTGGACCTTTTTGTGGCTGAGCTTCTATATAGGTTTTGCCCACCACTTTCTCAGTTTCTCAGTTTCTGGTCCTACTACTTCTTCTTCTCTATCAGGAGTTGCTTGAGAAGCGCCCTTGATCTGGGGTTCCCGGGTGTGTTCCAATGTTGCTTCCTGAGAGGCATCATGCGATGTTTTTGATCTTGATCTTGATCTTGATCTTGATCTCGATTTTAATCTTGATCTCGATCTTGATTTGGAGCTAGAATTAGATTTTGTTCCAACTCTCGTCCTTAATCCCGGTCTTCCCCTGCCCGTTTTTTTCTCTGGCTTGTTGTTCGGGCCAGGTTTAATGAAAAAGGAGTTGGATTATTCCTCCTTCATCCCAAGTTCTTCCAATTTCTCTAGACTTACAACCATCTCCTTGGAAGTCATTGTAGCAATCGCCGCAGCTTCTGTTGCAGCGGTGACATCTATGTTTATCTTGTTGTTGATGATTGTTGTAATATTAGTTTCTGCAGGATTTATTTTTAATTTAATCCCGCTCCCCTTTGCGGCTTCGCCGTGCCCCCATCTTCCCAGTTGGAAAGGGCCCCGAGTTCTCCCGGGGAGTCGGCATACACCTCGGGCATCAGGAGAGGTCATATGGTGTGCTGGGTCCGAGCCCCCCTACTAACTGTGGAGCAGGCTCCGCTCCCACAGTTTTCGAGGGTACACCGAAGTACACCGCAATGGGTGGTGCCACACGGGGGGTCCCGCGGACAGTTCAAGCAATGAGTGCGACGTCCCACCTACCCGCCGCAGCGATTAGCACGCCTGCACACGAGGGGAGATTCTTCCCCGCAGCAGGCAAGCGCCTACCCGACGTTCCACTTCGGAAGGGGCGGGATGCCGTCGCGGGATTGTCGGGTTAACCATTTTCAGGGGAGACTGCCGGACCCCGACCTTGAAATATGTCCAACAGCCCCCCTCGGGGGCGAGTAGGCCCCGCCTCGGAATGTGTCCGAGCAACCCACTGCCCCCTGTCTCAGCCGCGGCCCAAGCTCCGGTCGCCGAGACTGTCCTGACGGGGGCGGCCGACGAACCAGGGACAGAGGACAAACGGTTGCCGAGCAGCAGGCCCTGCCCTCGGCACACTGCTTCTGGGGTTCCCGGGACAACGCTTCCGCCTTGAAAAGGACAGACTGCCACCCGGATATTCCAAAGAGCAGCTATCGGGAGGCCCTGCCTCGAAATATTTTTGGGCAGCCTCAGTCTCCTGCTTCCTGCACGCCGTCGCTCCGACTTCCGGGACGGCCGGTAATTACTCCATAGAGCGATCCGCCTCCTGGGTTTCAGAGATGACAACTGCAGTGCCTCCGAGCCCTGCCTCAGAAACGTCTGAGCGACCCCGGCAGCCCTCCAATGGTAGAACCTCCACAAAAAATGGCAGAGCACCGCCCCCCTCCCCAATGGCCTTCTGCCTTTGGCGGGAGCACTCCATCTTCAGCGACACGCCTGCGAGAACACCCGCAGGTGTTACGGGCAGGGAGCAAATCTTCCCCTATCGGTGTCGTACCACCGGACGTTTGTAGTCGGGGTCGCTTTCCTCTATCGGCGAACTTTCCTCACGGAATCGCCGGGCTCCAGCCCGTCCTGGTCTTCCCTCTTCGTAATGTGAGTCCCCGGGATCATCGGAGATACCGTAGCGAGCTTGGCAAGCTCTTAGCCAGGCGAGGCGCAGTCTCCTTTCGTCTTTGGAGTATTTTTCAACTTTCCAAGGACTCTTGAAGGCCTCAGCGCCTCTCTCAGAGCTTTCACACCACATCAAGGCGGTTCGCCATGGAAGGACCCTTTATCCGTCCCCACGAGAGTACAAGGATGGGGAGACTTTGTCTTCCACCATGGCTGCGACAGAGCCGTATAGGTCCCTCACCCAACAACTCGTGTTGGGAGGGATGGGAGACCCTATATGGCTCTAGCATTACCGCCAGGTCAACGTCCCGCTCCGCCATTGTTTGCATCATCAAATCTTGTGCATGGCAAATGTGATTGACGTTGGCCTGGAGAAACCTGGCCATTTATTTAGATGGTCTCTGCTTCCCTCTTCGAGTCCATGAACCGATTGGGCCTCTCAGCTTCCTTGGCTCGAGTGATTTGGGGGACTGACCTCCTCTTCCATGGAGAACGTGCTTTTCTCTTTTCTGGGGGAAGTTTGTTCTCTTTCCTCCTCGATCTCCATGGTGCCTACTTCCTCATCGGATTCGGATCGGGCATCTAGTGGAGAGAGGGGGTAGGAGCAGATCTTTTCCATTTGAAAAATTCCCACTCTCCCTTTTTGTTCTATCTTTTACTATCTCTCTCTGTGGGAGAAGGATAGGAGGTGGGAGAGGATCTCCTTCTACCTCCATAGCTTCCTCGCCTGTCATCTCTTGAAATGATTTTTTTGTCTCCTGGGAGGAGGGGGTAGGACAACATTGGACGTTTTCCAACTAGGAAACGCTAAATTGCACTGTGTTACACCGTGTAAAACTTTTGTTGGAATGATGCGTGTAGATTTTTTTTTTCACGCGTGCGCATGCGCCCGCACGCTCAAGTTGCTACCTTTCGTCGATATGACAGATTTCCTAATCTGATTTCTTAACGTAATCAACTTTAATAATTAATATCTCGTTTTACGGGGCAGAGCAATCTTTTTTCTGACAGATTCTTTCATTTCGTGCAAAAACGCGTCGAATAAGCATAATTTCATCGATATTTAAGACGCTGTAGCTCTTCTAAATAATTACCAAGAAGAGATATAATTATTTATGCCATTATTTGTGATAATGAAAAATATTTAATCAATTTTTATAGAGTAAACTTAACTTTTAATGAGGATTAATTTTAAGTTAATTTTGTTTTAATTTTATTTTTATATGTATTACGGAAAATGAAGCGTAGGATCATATTTTCTTTAATTGAAACTACTGAGATAAGTAATGATACTTCAGTAAGCAGTGATAAGTAATTCTTCAACGGAAAGTAATTGGACAGATAAAGAAGATGTGTTCTTTTTTCCTTTAATAAAATATCTAACTCTTGGAATGAAAAGAACAAAGATTGAAAATTACCTGGCAATTATAGAATCGTGGACAGATTCAGAATTCAAAGAACACTTACGATTATTAAAAATAACAACTTATCAATTAATACATAAGAAAAGATTATTTATAATCCATTATTTATAAATATAAAAAAAGACATATAAATGATATATTCAACAATTATGTTTTAGATGAAATTAAACAATCTTTTCTTATTCCGCAATATTTATTTGGAAGAAAACCAGTCTCAGGAAAACTAAGTTTTTTGATATTTTTATGGTTTATGACCAATATAGAGCCATTAAGAACAATCGCAGATCGCTTTGATGTTTCAATATTATCAGTATTTCGAGTTATTCGGCGAGTAATCACTTGGATTTTAACTAAGATAGATATTATTAAATGGCCGGAAAATGATCATATTTGGACTGTATGCGATAAGTTTTTTCTAAAAAGAGGAATTCCGAAAATGTTAGGATCAATTGATTGCACTCACATATGCATAGAAAAACCTGCTGTAAATGCAAGTGGTTATTGTAATCGTAAAATATTTTTCTATAAATCTATAAGCTGTAGTCGATTCTGAAATACGATTTACAAATATATATGGTGAACCTGGATCTTTACATGATGCTCGTATTTTAAGAAGATCTTTCCTTTACGATGCAGTAAATGAAAATAAAGAAATGTTATTTCCTCAAAATATTTCATAATTGGTGATTCAGCATACCATCATTGCCATGGCTTACCACCATTTCGTGACAATGGCCACTTAACTCCACAACAAACAGAATTTAATTATATGCTATCATCAACAAGAATAGTTGTTGAGAAAACATTCGGTTTATTAAAAGGAAGATTTTGTCATATACAATTTTTTACTGAATATAGACATATTAATTTTATTACAGATGTTGTTATTGCTGCATGTATTTTACACAATTATTGTATAAATGTAAAAGATTATTGATGAATATTATGAAGATAATGATTATAACGATAATAATATAGACGATAATATTAATGAACATGTCGTAATAGATTCGGGATGAATCGCAGAACAATATTATTTAATGAGTTATTTTCTTAAATTATAATTACATGTAAAAAGGTAAAATTAAAAAAATATGTAATCTCTTTTTTAAATAAAAATTATTTATTTCTTATATGAAGTGACATACCAAAAACAACAAACAGATTTTATAATAATATTAATATTTTATATAATGTATTTTATAATAAAATCTATTACATTATAAAAACAAAAACAGTCCTTAAATCTCTTTTAAACATAATTATTTTTATTTTTAGGTCTTCTTATAATTTTGAATTTTTGCTTTTCTCATAATATTTAGTTACATTATAACAAGCATATATTATAATAATGTTATAAAATATGTTGAATTATAAAAACAAAAACTCTTAAGTCTCTTTTAAATATAATAATCCTTAATTTATAGTAATACTTATTTATATCACACATTTGTATCACATAACATACGATGTGAAAATTAAAGAAAATAAAAATTTTAAATAATTTTAAGTGTTCGTGCGTATATAAATATTCGTACATATTATAAATTACAAATTAATAAATGAAAATTAAAGAAAATAATATGAAAAGTATTCGAAAATTAAATAATAATTTTGCTTATTCTGAATCACTATCAATTTTAAAATGTTCTTTTTTATCATTTAACAGTTGTTTCAATAAATTACATTTTAGTTTTTCTATCTCTAATATTTCATCATGTCTTTTCTCTTTGGATTTTATTTTATTCATTGCAACTGTCTTTTTTTCTTCTAATTCTTTTTCACGCATTTCTAGATAATATCTTTTTAATTTTAAAGCTTCTTTTTTTGCTTTTAATATATTTTCGTCACGCTCTCCGCGCCTTTTTTCTTCTTTCTGCATATATTCTAACCAAAAGTTCTCAAATTTATTTTTTAGTTGTGCATGTAGATTTTTTTCACAAGATGACTTCATGCGAGCACACTCATTTTCTTTATTTTTATAAATAATATTTTTTGATGCATCAGCTGAAATGCTAACTAAATTACTAGATAAAGCATTAGTTAAAATGTTAGCTGAAGCACTACTTGAAGTATTAGATGAAATACTAACTGAAGTATTAGGTGAAGTATTAACTAAAGTGTAATTTAAATCTTTAATTTTTTAACAATATTAATAAGTGTAAGCTATTTATTAATGATGAGTTCTTGAAATATTAACAATAATCAATTAATCTTATAAGGGCTAATAAGAGCAATACCGCATAATTTTTTTTTTTTTTTGGAACATCAAACGTCAAAAAGAACACGTACATTTTCATACACTGAGGATGGGTAAAGGAAAGCCGAAACGTCTGTAAATATAGATAATAAATTACATTAATTGATTACACTCTTTTAATTGCGGCATTGCTCTTATTAGTTCTTCTAAGATTAATTGATTATTTTTAATTTTTTGTTTTTTTTATGTGTGATTGAATTTCCGGTTTATTACTTGAGCTTTTACTTATCTTTAAGGGTAAATTGCTTGATAATGAGTAACAATAGCAGTTTTCTTGCATCCAAAAATATTTTCTATTTCATTGAAAAATTCAAAGGACTTAGAACTTCTTCCAGATTTTAAATTATTATCAACACATTCTTTATACTTTTTTATAAGATAATTCATCTGACTTCTCTATCTGACTTGATCGCTTGACATCTAAGATAAATAAAAAATATATAAGTAACATTTGTAATTTTTGTAATTAATATAAAAGAAATATTTATATTAAATTTACTTTAATATCGAGATCATGTAAACTTCTTGAAATTGCAACCCAAATTTTTGTTTTTTTTTCTAAGATTATCTAGCATATTGATATTTGCTTCATATAATATTAAAAGTGTAAGCGTTTTATTTTTAATCCATACTGCATTTGAAATATTATAAAAAATGTATTATTTATTAAAATTATTTTTAAATAATAAAAATTAATTACATTAAAAATATTGTTTTATTTAATATACCTTGTTTACTTAATTCTTTTTTATTATAATTTTCATCTTGATTTTGATCTTGGTTTTGGCCTCGAGAAAAACTTTCTTCGGATGATAAAACATCATCTACTATACAAAAGAAAAATTTAGTTAATATATTAAAAATTTAGTTAAAATATTATTAGCATATATGAATTTTTAAATATATATAAAATTAATTTTATGTAATATTTATGTACTATTTCTTACATGTGTACGAACAAGATTTGCTGGCGACTTCTGTAAATAAAATATTATTATGCATAACTTCTTTTCTAAAGAAACAATGATGATCAAAAATATGATCTAATAAAGCAATTGTGTTGCTACAAAGTCTGCACGTGAATTCTGAAAAAATAAAATATGTAACAAATGTTTATATTGATAATAAATAATACAATTTTTATTGCATATTATATCTTTCTTAATATCATTGACTTCTAAGATAGAATCCGTTGAGATTTAAGTAGAATCTCCTCACAATTTTTATAAAAGTTGTCAGGCGCCTGTCATAGCAACTGCATCCGAATAAAAAGTCAATGGAGGATGTATTTGTAGGTTAAGTTCAAAAGTATTATTATCATTTAAACCATTACACCATTTAAATATTCCATATAAATTTTCTTAAAATATTGGTAAAGGCCATCACACACAAAATTTCGTAGCGCCATAAGCCGTAACTATAAGAAAATCGACCAATCCCAATCGAGTATGATGTTGCCAATATCCCCATCATTTTTGTCAGTAAAACTAGAGACCCTCTAATCAGAGTCTGGACATCACGATCGGCGTCCATTTTTCGTCAAAATTGTGCAAGAGAGAAAAAAATATGGCTATCTCACTTTACAGTGACGCTGTAAATGGCATCTCTGTAAGCTTTATAGTTTCTGGCTAACAGAAGGGAATATGAGTACACAGAAGCTGCATAATCAAGTGTGTTTCTTCGCTATTTTACAATACCTTCTAAATAAACATGGTTGGATGCGCCGCACTTTTCTGCAATAACTCATCACAAAAAGGCTACACAATGAAGGTGTTCCCTAGAGATTCACAACGTCGAGCCAAATAGGTTGAAAATATGAATCGCAAAAATTGGACACCCACAAATAATTCTTATTTATGCGAGGTAAAATTAATTTTTATAAATTTATTATAATAATATTAATTTTATGTGTGATATAATGTGTCATGTCTTTCTTGTTCATCGAATGTTAGACAAGAATAAATATTGCAATATGCACATCCTGGTGTAAAATGTAATGCATTAATTTATATTGATAGAAACAGACATTATAAGTAAAACACATAAGACCTGTTTTTTTTAAATTGAACTTTTTGTATAGGTCATCTTTTCTTGTTTTCTCTGAAAAAAAAGAAAAGATAAACTAGGTA
>JANQDE010000666.1:15060-29288 GCA_037157785.1 Cephalotes varians
GAGAGAGAGAGAGAGAGAGAGAGAGAGAGAGAGAGAGAGAGAGAGAGAGAGAGAGGTGGGATATTGTATTCAAGCGTCAGCTGATCACAGCTGAGCGTCTCACATAATCACCTATATCAGACAGTGAGTTGCGCCGCCCCTACCTAACTCCTATACGCGCCTCGTGATTCGATAACTATTCTTCTTTATAACTTAAAAACTAAGCGTCGGACAAATTTTTACTAAAGAGAAAGTCGTTTCAGAATTCTCGCAGGAATAGGTCCCTTTAAAGACATAAGGTTATTCTGAATCATCCTGTATTTACTTGACATCCGAGACACTACCGTGTCTCCTGATCGCAATAACCAATATCTATTAAGGAGCAACGCATTGTAAGGCAAGCGTATAAACAACAAATAATAAATTTCCAACCGATACATGAATGAATGAACTACACTAAATCACTGTCACTACGGTCAAAGCTACATGTTAGTGCTCAATATTTCTATTTTTTAAATTAAACAACGTTAATCCAATACATATTCAAACTGCGCGCCGCATACAAACGGTTATAATAACGCAGTTGTAAACTTGGATTCGAATTAAAGTCAACAAATAAAGTGATCGTCAAATTAATGCTAACGATGTTAATGAGCATCTTAAAAACTGTAAAGGACTTATTGCGAAAAATATTATCTCAGCCAGTGTTTGAACCTGGAATCTCTCGCCTTGTCAGGACGAGCGTCTTTCTAATTTGACCATGACGTTTTCATTTCTAAACAAGAATGGTCAAAATATCTAAACATTTTTACACGAAAATAGTTGAAGACAAGGAACAATGTCAAAAAAACGTAATGCACTTATTTCTTCAACTTATCGTCTTACTAGAAAAATAGAAAGCAATTTATCATGGCATTATGTGATAAATTATTTTATACACAAGGTTCTCTTGCTACATAGATATTGTTGTTCTATAGATATTATTGTTCTTTTATTAATTATACGAAATATTCTTTTCATGGTCCTCCAACAAATTTTTCTCATATAATTGAATTGAAACTTTTTAATTTAAGAATAAGAGTATGATTTTGTTGGAGCAGAAAGAATTGGAATATTAACATTTGTAATATTCTTGTTTCCAAGAAAGTAATAAGTTTACTACGATTAGGAAAAGGTTTTTGCCTTCCCATTTTTAATAAAAATAAGGATATCATAGAGGATATCATTAAGTCGGTTGAGAACAATTTTTATAGATTGCGAATTCATAATAGTGATATTTTTAGAAACAAATTATTTCCCCTCATTTATAATTTTAAAAAAGTTGATAATAGAACTAAGAAAAATTTTGACATTATTTCTGCTTTTTTATCTACGAAAAGATTTGTTTCTAATAATTTCAAACATTTTATTCATTTGAGCAGAAAGGTAAACCATCGTGGCTCTTGATAAGATGGAATACGTTATAAAAATGGAGGAAATTTTTTTAGATGCTAATACCTACACGTTGCTTTAACTCTATTAACAGGTTAACTGATGATCTTAAAAAATACTCAAACGATGGTTGTAATTGAAGTATATTACTAGCAACTAGTATTCGTAATTAAATTCAACTAATATCATTTTACCGAGAGCATATAGTTTACCTAAAATCTATAAAAGTGGATTCCCGGGAGCGTCTCGTTTGATCACGTTGCGATTGACTCACAGCAGCCGGTGCCTAGAGGCTTTCCACTGTTCAAGCGTTGTGAGTGGCTGGTGGGCAATTGCAACGTGATCAAACGGGCGCCACTCGGATTCCCTCTGAAAATCATTGTTTATTCTACAAGGAGTTCATTACACAATCTAGCCACCTTTTTACAAAAAATATTGCAAGAAAGTTTACCTGTACGACTTCGTAAAAATAGTTTTGATTTAATCAACTGCGACGCGCTGTCTCTTGGGATCGTCAAATCCCGAGAGGGCACGTAATTTAAACGTAATGATCGGTACTCGCGATTTGAGATGCTCGGTAACAGAAGTGGTACGGTACCTGCAGTAACTTTGGTTAGATCTTATTCAAAAAGATGAGCGCCAGGCGCGAATAATCACGCTAGTCAAATAATTTTCTTCAATATACCATTCAATATACCCAGCTGCTCCTCGCTCAGTATGGTGTAAAGAGGCGGGATTCTTTCAAACTAAAAAGCTCGGGAGAAAAGGCGGCAATAATGACGACAAACTTAAGTAAAATAACAATAACAGACATATATATTTACGTATAAAGATGAGATATAAGATTTAGAATTTCGGATCAAAGGTTTTCCGCCGGAAAATCCGGCGGGACTCGATGCCTTACATTACAATAATTGAGTCCGTACTTCGCAAACGGGACTCTAGCGAAACGTTACAATATACTACGAGGCGATCTGTTCACGGGTAGTTCGAGAGCGATACGATACTACGTCTTACGCAATAAATCTCCCGAACTCTCGGAACCGATACGACACGCTCACAGGATAACGATACTTGGGAGCGTCCCGTTTGCAACGTGGGCAAACGGGCGCCACTCATTCGATCCACTCCTGCTAAGGTGCTCTCGATTGGTCCCTTGATCACTTCGGACGCTGCCTTGATTATCTGTCGATTTCGGGAATTCGCATGCTCCTTGACTGGTAACATAAGGATCCATTTCCTTATCCTTAGAGTCGGATCGGCCCGGCTGGCCAGGCCGAGGCTCGCATCCGCCCTCGGTCTTCCATCTTACAGCGGTCCTCCACCCGTTTCGCGGCACGGGGAGACTTTCATGCTTTCGTTCCTTGACGACTGTGGGCTCCAAGACTCCATGCCGGGACTTTTGCCTCAATAGTATTAGGTGAAGGGGCTGGACCCTGGACTTGCGGCAGAACTTCCGGGCACTCCTCATTATTCCTGTCTTCGTTTTCCTCTGAAGTGGACCATCCTCTTTCAATCCATTTTTCATGCTGCTGATCACTCAGGCTCATCTAATCTCTAAATCACCATAATCTCAAAACTCAAATAAATAATTAGAAAATGCTCCAAAATGACACTAATGTAAACCTGGCGTCCTATATAAAAAATTATAAAAAAATATATATAAAAATATATAAAATAACTATATAAAAAAAAATAATGTAATTCGTTTGTACTTCGTTTGTACCTGTTTGTACCACAAGTTATTTCGTTTGTACCTCAAAGGGTAAAAAAATCTCAGTGGGTTAAAAAATAGTCAGCGCCCAGATTTTTAAAATTCGTTTAGAGAATCGTTTGTATCCATTTGAACTACCTTTGTTTTTGTTTATACCTTAAAGAGTTCGGAGATACAGCGCTTTAAGTTTTAGCGTAACCCTCCTACAGGGAACTCAGATATTTTACATATCGAAAAACGGCCAGTGGCATTCGAAAGAGAATCATTTATACCCGTTTGTACCACCTTTCATTTCGTTTGTACCTCAAAGGAAATACAGCGCTTTTCAGTTTTAATGTAACTCTTCCACAGGGAACTCAGCCATTTTACAAGATATCGAAAAACGGAACGTAATAAATTGCCATTCTGCAATAAGGAAATTTTTGATGTTAAATGGGATCTATTATGGATACTGTCTATGTCAGGACATACTGTCAAATATTTTCCACGTTTTAAAGTCTCTCATATATCGACAATTAATTTATGATAGAGCAGAAAACCCTGACTTATCTCAACATAAATCAGGAAAGAATAATACCCTCTACAAAGGATCGCTAACTAGCCTAAAGATATAAAAGATATCTCATGTACCAGTAATTTTTTGATTTATGAGTCAACCTCAATAAATAGAACAGAACACGCGGAGATAACGTAAACTAACATTTGATATGTAGGACTGCTAGAAGAGCCCGAAGTTATTAGACGAAAATCGAGATAAACCCTTTCCTCTTGAGAAATTCATGCGTGGTGGTGGTAAATTTTGGAGTATAAATAGAGACGAAAAACGCTGCTCAAATCAAAGAGAGTGTCAGAGTATTGGAGTCAGTATCGACTTGTAATTCAGCTCAATTCAATCTTGGTTTTCCGCGAACCTTCACGCATTCTTTCCTCTACAAATAGTCACTATTCTTACGTTGTTGTTCGTATCGCTATTTCGTTCTCGGTTAAATTAAGCACTCTAGTTAACAATCTTTTAACCTTACAAAAAGAAATAATAAAGGTAATTCACAATAATAACATAACTAGCTTGGTAATTATGCAGAATAGGGGAGCCACCTCCGATTTGAATAATTTTTACATATGTTATCAAGGTCATTGTTCCGAGTAATAATATGAAGGTTTTAGGCGGGGGTCGTTGTTTGATAAAAAGTTACAAGGGGGATATATGTCCAAACGAGCCTCCCATTATAATGTATGTAATTCAGTAAAGTAGATTGGACGCTTTTTTTGAAATAATGTCTGTTACATATCCAATAAATGAAAATATAAATGAATAAATAATTAAATGAAACAAACATAAAGTATTGTGTTTATGAAGTAATTGTAAAATCATCTCTCGATTTGAATAATTTTCACATAAAAAGTTCATTTAGACATGGATCAATTGATCACCACCAACCACAGCGACCGGTGCCTAGAGGCTTTCCACTGTTCAAGCGCTGTGAATGGCTCGTGTTCAATTGATTCGTGTCCAAACGGAGGCTATCCATTATAATTACAAACGCAGAACACATGTTCATACATAGGATGTCGAGAAATTGCATATTGTTCAGTAGACTTCTTTCCTTTGTAACTTTTTATCAAACAAYGACCCCCGCCTAAAACCTTCATATTATTACTCGGAACAATGACCTTGACAACATATGTAAAAATTATTCAAATCGGAGATGGCTCCCCTATTCTGCATAATTACCCTAGCTTGGTTTCTTTTTGGAATCTGAACTTGTAATTAGAATTTATATCGATCGCCTCCAAGAGCGGACTTGGACCTTTTCGCTGAGCGTAGCGGACTGGTTCCTGACGCTGCTTAAGTGCAGCGGCTGCTAAAGTCTGTTCTCGGCATAAGAATTTCCGTTGTTATTACTCCCAAACTGAACCTACGCTGCCGAAGAGTGTAGCGGATCGGGTTTATCGCTGCCCTGCGTAGCAACTTCAGGTTCACGGTAGGAATTCGATCGTGACCAACATTAATGAAGAAGAAGGAAGGTAAGCGAGTGCAAATAAAACGGCTCAGATTTCAAACAAAACAAGCCTTTAATTCACAAAAAGATCTTTTCCACCTACTCAATAGCCTCCAAAAATTAGAAGCAGGCTCTCAGATTGAGAAGCCTCACATCATTTAATTACTCTCGATGTTAAAATAGACTATCCCGACTATCGACAATAACTAAAACAGATCCCCGCTTACACTATAACACTTACAAATTACGCTATTATTTCGGTCCCGAGGATTAAAGTTCACGCAATTAGTCCAACTCCCGGGTAGAGTACTTAAATGTATTAACCCAAAAACGGACGACTTGACAAAACGTGACAAATCTTATCTTTTTTACCTTTTCATGTCCCAATTTTATTTAGATGATGAAAAGCTGTCTAAGTTGAACATATCACATGTTTATCACTCTTTATTCGGCAAATTATGGATCATTGATATATTCAAATTGTCATCTTCATTTTGACTTTCATGAACTTCATTAGACATATAAACTTCATTTTTATTCGAATTTACTTTTTACAGTACACATTATCGTTCAAAAATCAAGAAAGATGTGGGCCACAGGCAGAGCTCCTCCGTTAGTCGATTTGTTATTATTGACTTGTCGATTTAGAATTCTTCGCTTGCAAATACATGCACATCTCTTTCTTGATTTTATCAAGCTTTGAATTTATATAGTGAAGTACACAGAAACATATTGTAAGAAGATTTCACAAAAGTATATTGCAAAAGTATACTACAATAATGCCTCGTCAACCGAAACAAATTGTTGATGAACTTTTTAAGTCGTTAAAAGATATTAATTTCTTTAATAATCGAGGTCACATTCTTAGATTATCGGAAACGGTTTGGAAAAATGCTGAGAATCGTTTAAATGGAGAACTTAGTATTAAATACTTATATTTGTCACAAAACAGAAATGGTATTTTAGAAACAATTTCGCGAGAAATATAATATCGTTGAAGACGTATTTTCCAAATCGACTAGTTTGATTAATGTATAACGTTTCGACTTTCTCGACTTGCTCGGATCGGCTCGCCGGAGTCAGGGTTCGAGAAAGGATGAAACACCAATTTATATTTCGTTAGAAAAATAAATAAATACTTTATTTAATAAAGGAACATAAATTAAATCGGCTTTTGGTATATCAGCTAGGGTTTACATGTGATTACTCGGACGGCGAAATTAATAAAATACTTTTCTTAATTTGATCGCTCGGATCGGACGATGTGAATACCGGACAAAGTTTAACGTAAACGCAAAACTAACCTAGGTGAACATTACGGAACTTAACTAAACGCACGGATCTACGCAAATACTTATTTTAATTAAAATCTAACGCAAAACTTAGTCTAACTTAAAACTAACGCAGTCCGCGCTGCGGCAGGAACTCGACGGGGCGGAGATTGGGTCAGGAGCTGGAAGAATTATTACAGTTAGTTAGCCCCGTTATAGACCCGGAGATATACGCCTCGGAGTAACACGTTCGCCGGTACCGAAAAACCCCACGGTCGCGGACGGAAATCACGAACGCCCGGCGCAGGAGACCGAGAACACCCGGTCAGGGTAACCGAGAACACCCGGCACGGGAACAGGAGGCCGAGAACGCCCGGCGTAGGAGACCGAGAACATCCGGTCAGAGTAGCCGAGAACACCCGGCACGGGAACAGGAGGCCGAGAACGCCCGGCGCAGGAGACCGAGAACACCCGGTCAGGGTAGCCGAGAACACCCGGCACGGGAACAGGAGGCCGAGAACGCCCGGCGCAGGAAACCGAGAACACCCGGTCAGGGTAGCCGAGAACACCCGGCACGAGAACAGGAGACCGAGAACGCCCGGCACAGGAAACCGAGAACACCCGGTCAGGGTAGCCGAGAACACCCGGCACGGGAACAGGAGACTGAGAACGCCCGGCACAGGAAACCGAGAACACCCGGTCTGGAGCAGGAAGCCGAGAACGCCCGGCATAGGGAAACCGAGAACACCCGGTCAGGGAAGCCGAGAACTCCCGGCCTTGGTCAGAGCTCTGAGAACACCCGGAGTTCGGACCCGAGTTCTTTCGGTCGTTGCGGCAATCCATTTATACCCGAATTTCGCGAGTATTTTCCCCCACCCTTCAATAATTCGGAGCCGGCCGCGCCGCGATCATGCATTCCGAAATGCATCAAGAAAAGAATGGAGAGCCCGAAACACTGAAAGAAAGTCCGCGCGCGAGTCGAAGTCGGCCGTACCGCGTCAAGAGAGAGATGGAAGATCGGCGTGCGCGAATCGGAGCCGGCTGCGCCGCGTCAAAAGAAAAACGGAAAGGAGGAGATCGCGCAAGAATCGGAGCAATATTTACCTGAGTAACGGTCCACCGTTACAAATGAGAGTAACGAGTCAAATTACTCAAATGGTCAATGTCATCACCACCGTTCTCAAACTATGGCGCACTATTATACATTTCGATAAAAAAACTTGGCATAAAATTTCGGAATGCGAAATAGATAACAAATGTTCTATGTTACCTGGATGGACAAATGTTATTTATAATAAAATATGGAAACAGTTAAAAACTCCATGTTGTTATTCTTTTATCGGCAAAAGTTAATTGCAATCCAGGAGAAATTTTTTTTAAAATAAAAGGAAAATGTGCCGGAATGCATATTGTTTAATACGTATAGCATGCATGAGACAGATGATAAAAACGATATGAAAATTCATATATCTATGTATGATACAACCGATATTGTTCATAAAAAAGGTGGCAATTACGAAAGCCTGAAAGAAGTAGTGAAAAATTTACATGCAACGTCTGTGTACGCTGGCGAAGAGAAAGAGCAAATGAATTGCTGAGTTTTGGCAAATAAAGGGTGAGCAAATTTATACAGCAAAACTGTGTTGCTTAAGGCAAAGCAACTAAACATTGACAAAAAATTAGGCAAAGTTTTCGATCCTATTGCATCAATTTTACAATTAAAATATAAACTGGAATTTGCAGCAATCATACGCGAAATAGGGTTAGATAAATTTTACGTCATTTATTTTAGCCCCGAACAATTATTTTCATACAAATTTGTTTGGCAAACAGAGAAAACGGATATATTAAGATGCAACGGGATTTAAAAAAAAGTATTAAAAAATTCGATGACTCTACAGATTTGATCTTCTTATGTCAAACAGTTGTCCTACAAGACAAAAATTTTACCCGTTTTGCAAATAATTTCGACAAAACATGATACGAATGCATGATATACTGGTTACGAGAATGGCTACGAGCTGGTGTATCCTGTTCCAGAGAAGTCGTAACTGATTATTCTTTTGCTCCGTTAAATGCCGTAGCTCTCGCATTCAACAGTATCTCAATGAACTTAACGTCGAAAAATGTGTAAAAATTTTACAAAATAACGATCACATAAATATTGTCAAATGTATTCTTAGAATCGACATCACTCATTTAATAAAATCTGTTTGCCGATGGAAATGTTTTAACCTTTAGGCTGCCGGAAAAACTAAATATAGTCTCTTTGGAGTAGGCCATTCAAACATTCATAAACTTGCACAAGAAGCATATAAAAGTACATGTAGGTACTCCTATATATACAGCACCTACTTATATATATATATATATATATATATATATATATATATATATATACACAGGGTGATCAAAAAATTTCAGTACGACAGAATAACCGAAATATTACAAGTTGTGGAAGAAATATAAAGTACTAAGGGTTTAGGATTTTTCTTTGGCTATACAGTGATGACCTTGAATTTGACCTTGACCTTGACTTTGAAGGTAATTTCAAGGTCAAGTCCATTTTTTTACAATGGTAGAGAAAAATGTAAAAATTTTCTATTTTGCCTAAAGGTCAGTTTTTATATAGTTTTTGGATTGCGGAAATCAATGGTGAATTTATTTTTTGAGTATAGACCATTCTTATGGCTACATGATTCTCCTTTGGCATTACCCAGAGCCAACGGCGGGGACGTAGAGAGACGGTGTGGCATTTTTTATTTATTTTTTTATATTTTTATTTCCTTTATTTATTTATTTATTTATTTTTATTTTTAAAAATTTTTTTTAATTTTTTTTTAATATCTTTTTTTCGATATTTATGAAATTATTTTTGATCAATTTTTCTATGGCAATTCGGATTTTGTATGATATGTCTCAAAACACGGTGCAATACAGAGCTTCATGACAGATATTGCATTCATAAGTAGAGCGTCGTTTTATTTTTTTCATCTTACAGAGTTTACAGTAACGTTGCAGAATTTTAGATGAATCTTCATTATGAATTTGACGAGGAAAATGACGTCCTGTTAGTCGTAAATGAGTTGAGCCAACTGAATATGAATGTTCTTCAGTTTCAAGATTGAGTAAACCTCTAACCACTTCTAAACGGAATTCTGGGAAAGAAAGTTTTGTTTCCGTATTTTTGATGGTACAGTACATGAGCGTTTGACAATGATAAGTCCACTAAATGAAAAAATAATTTTTTATACCATTTCATAGTTTTTCTTATGATTTCTGACAGAGATAACTGCCTGTCTATATTATCGACCCCTCCCATGTTTTTATTATAATCACAGATACAGACTGGTTTCATAATATCTTCTCCAGTTTTCCAATTTTTTTACCAGTAGTACTAAATTCGACTCTATGAACGGTTGTAATCATATAAACTTCTTTTTTATCTAGCCATTTCAGGACTAACCAAACATCATTGTGTGCAACCTGAATCTCATCTTTATCCAATTTTTGTCTTAAATTTGGCATATGCTTCCTATTCTTTTTGACAGTTCCACATATTCCTGTGTCGCGATCATGTAAAAATTCGGCTAATTGTGGAGGTGAATACCAATTATCCACATAAATGATGTGATCTTTGTTGAAATAATTTTTTAGGAAATGAGCTACAATGTCGCCAGAAATACCCAAACCAAACTTCTCATAATCGGATATTTGAACCTGTATAAACAATAAAATCGATCAAAAAGCCAATTTTACAATCAACTAGTTCGAACAGTTTGATACCAAAACGATTTCGTTTCAATGGTAAATACTGTTTGAACTTCAGCTTCTCTTTCCACAAAACTAAACTTTCATCTATGCAAAGGTTCTTTCCCGGTAATATAGAATTTGAAAATTTTTTTCTCAAATCATCAATTACAGGTTTAACTTTTTTCAGAGGATGATTTTCAATTTCTTCATTGTTTGCAAAATGTAAATATCGCAAGATTTGCAGATACCGATTTCGCGTCATTATCTTTCTGAAAATGGGTGTTGCCAATAAAGGATCTGTACTCCAATAGTTCTGAAGCTTACCTTTCGGACATGTCCCATATTGATTGTTACTCCAAGAAAAATACGTAATTCATCTACTGTAAGAGGTTTCCAGGGCTTCATATGCATTAGCGAGATTTCAGGATTTTGTTCCTGATACAGATTCGTTTGTGTTGTTATCATTTCTAAAAAATTAGAATTGAAAAGAATTTCGAAATAGCACCCTGGAGAATTACTTGGAACATTGACAGTACTCTGAATGCGGATGGACTAGTGAAATTTTTCACGGAAGGGTAGAATGCGCTGTCGTAAAAAACACTAGGATTATCAATATCAACGAGTAACTCATCATCTGCAGCTTTAGCTGCACCAGTCATATCACGCTCATTATCGGATTCATCTGCTTCTGATTCGCCACTACTCCAGACTTCAAATTCAGCATCCATTACATTTAGCTAGTTGAAGAACTCAGAAATAACTGTAAGAATAGAATTATATGAGCATAAGGATAAATTCAAGTGACGTAGTCGCAGAGTACGAGGTCAGGCAGTGGCCCCTTCATATATAGGATCGTGCACACAATTCGGTTATGGGCAGAGGTGTGCTTTGGAGCCCGCGCATGCTCGAGATTTATCCATTCCACTCATGCACACCGAAATGCTCTGCTGTCCGTGTGATAGTGACGCATGCGCGCCGTCAAGGTCAAGGTTACCACTGTATTGCCAGGGAAAAATGCTAAATCCTTATTTATTCACTGCCTCCACAACTTGTAATTTTCTGATTATCCTGTCGTATCGAAAATTTTGATCGCTGTACATCATTGACTCTGGGTAAGGCCGAAAGAAAGTCATTATAGCCACGAGAATGGTCTGTGTTCAAAAATTAACATTATCATCGTTTTCTGCGACCCCAAAAACCTATAAAAACAGACTTTTAGGTGAAACTGAAAATTTCTCATTTTTTCTTATCCGTTAGCTGCCGGAATGACTAAATATAGTCACAACTTGTGATCGGAACTTTACATAGATTATATTTAAGATATAGTGATAACCTTTTAGGCATTTTCTAAGGGAATTGAAGAACTTCAATTTCCGGCAGCCTAAAGGTTAAAGACAAACATAGGCGAATCAAGGATTTCTTCATGCATTTTAAGCAAGACCATAACTCTTGAGAGTTTTAAACAGATATGTATTGATGTTTTGACAGTTGCTTTTTCTGAAACTGAAGATATTTTAAGTAATAATAAGTTTACCTGTTTCAAGGCACAACAACGATTATTGACCATGATAAAAACCAAAGAATTGCAATATGAGGATAATAAGTATTCGGATATTCCCGATTATGAATCATGTAATTGCATGAATAATTTCATTTATGACATGGAAATAAATAGTAAAAAATTCATAACATCTGGAGAAAGATCGAATCCATGTTATTGTCCTAACTTCGCTATTAATTTACTTCGAATCTCTAAAAAGTTTTCTTTATGGACAATGGTAATGGCGTCCAACGAACGCTAGAACGAGCGTTCCTCGCTTCTAGCTGATGCGAGGAATATTTCAATGAATTAAAAAATTTAATTTTTAAGAGCACCAAAAATATACGTGTAGATAAATTTTTAATATCGCACATTAAATCACTTGCAGGTACTACGAAGATTTTAAATGTTGATACATCCAACAAAACCGACAAATTTTTGAACGATAATGTGTACTGTACGAAAAAAATGAACTCGAATAAAAATGAAGTTTGTATGTCTCAACATAATGAAGTTCATAAAAGTCAAAATAAAGACAGTATGGATATATCAATGGTCCATAATTTGCCGAATAAAAAGTGTGATAAACATGTGATTCTCAACTCAGACAGCTTTTCACCATTTAAATGAAATTGAGACATGGAAAGGTAAAAAAGATAAGACTTTAGACGTGAAAAATGTTTAATGATTATGTCCTGATATAGACAGTGTCCATAATAGACCTTACTTAACATCAAAAAGTCCCTTATTACAATGGCAATATGTTACGTCCACAAGGTATTTTGGGCCAATATACAATACAATAACAATAAACACATTTGCATTTGACAGTATTATGCAATTTTTACTGTTAGGATATCGCGATCACATATTACGATTATATTAATAACACCTTAAATTACATATATCATATTTTATTAAAATGATTTCTACATTTGGTACACTATAAAAAGTGTACAAGGAAAGAGCCTTGATATTAAATAAAATTTTTTGACCAATAAGTGTAACAATGGATTGTTCATGTAATGTGAGTCAATTAATAGAAAAATTAATGGAAAATTCATTTTCATATAATGTATTTCAAGAATGTTCAGCGTGTAAATGGACGGACCACAAAAATATCAAGGTATTACAAATAAATCCTAAACCGATATATGAAAACAGTATGCGGTTTACAAATAACTGTTGATCAAAAAATTTAAGAATTAAACAAAACATGTAAAAGATGCGACAATGAAAATCTAATTACAAATTTTATAACAGGTTCACATCTCTTTATAGATCTCGAGTATCTGGAATGGCATGGAACCTCGCCAGCAGACTTGCGTACGCGCGCATAGAGAGAGAGAGAGAGAGAGAGAGAGAGAGAGAGAATTGGTCGTCTTTTGTTTTGTAAAATGGCTGAGTTTTCAATAAAAGTACGCTATAACAGAAAAACGCTGTATCTCTAATCAGATAGAAGTACAAAACGGTGAAGGTACAAACAATACTCTTTCGAGTGCCGTTGGCCGTTTCTCGATATCTTGTAAAATAGCTGAGTTGGAGGGATTTGCTAAAACTAAAAAACTTTGTATCTCCGAGAGAACCTTTTGAAGTACAAACAAAAACAAAGATGATACAAACGGGTACAAACGATTCTCTTTTGAGTAGCATAAATGAATTTTAAAAATCTCGTAGTTGGGCGCTGACTACTTTTTTAATCCTCCTGATATTTTCTTATTCTTTGATGTACAAACGAAATACTTGTGGTACAAACAGGTACAAACAAACTACATTATTTTTTTTATTTTTTTTTTTTTTATAGTTGGGCGCCAGGCCAACTTAGGAATATTCATATTCCGGACGATTTTGGTCTTATTTTTTTGGATGTGTTCATTGTTCACTAATGTTCTCTTGATATGATTTTGAAATTATTGGATAACAAATGGAACTTAATTGTCATATTTCTTTACCGAAAAATGAATTTTTGGAGGCCATTAAATTTGTTTTAATATCCACCTTTTTAATTATAAATTCAACAAAAAAATTTATAGACAAACATTTGAAAGTGTAATATGGGTTCTCCGCTTTCTCCCATTGTAGCGGATCTGGTAGTACAAAATTTGGAATTGCATAAGAGTTAAAAAAGGGCTACGTGCCAAGCTTGATGTACGTGCTGTTAATACAATGTATATTTAAATGTTAATCAAATTTGGAATTGCATATTTTGAATAAACTTTCATTTATTCCACCATTTTATGTTAGATATATGGATGACATAGCTGTGGCTGCTCCATATATATTATTTGATGAATTGTTGAGTAAATTCACTTTTTTCCATTCTAGGCTTAAATTTACTATGGAAATTCGAGGTATCGAATTCAACTTTTTAGAACTAACTAATCATTTCTGAAATGATTCATATAAAAAAACAATCTCAAGGCTTAAATCTTCAGCATGATACTGATCCTATTTATTTTGACATTATTGAATAACACAACAATTAACTAAAGCGCCAAACGGCCCAGATAGCCAAATGTCTTTGAAGTTGCTGTCATATT
>JANQDE010000667.1:14893-39399 GCA_037157785.1 Cephalotes varians
CGTGCGTGCGTGCGTGCGTGCGTGCGTGCGTGCGTGCGATAATTTTTTTTACAATTACTTTTACATTTTACATTTTTTTTTTTAAGCCAACAGATAAACAGGAAGATTATTTAGATTATTTTCTCGAATTAGGTTTTTTTAATCCAATATTTGTTTCGGTCGGATGATAGAATAGTATTTAGTGGAGGAGACGTCAAGTTAAAACCGGGAATGTCCGTTATGACATATCGGTTATTGCTTAGACATTTCTCTACCATATATAGCCCTTTGTTATTTGGGTTTCAATTTGGCGCTTTCGCCTACCGTAGAACGAGTGTCTCGGATTAAAATATAATCGCCGCTTTTGTGTAACGTCGGTTTTCGAGAGAGATCGTCGGAATATGCTGTATTGTATGAACGAAGTAATTCGGTTGCCGCAGAATCACATCGCGCGCAGCGGCCCGTTGAGATTCTAAATTATTATCAATCTCCGCCAGGTAAACTGAGCAAACTGGTAATCAACATGACCTTTAAGATCAAAACCAAACATTAACTTCGATGGTGTTGACTTAATAACCGAATAGTGTGTGTTATTGATAATATACTGTGCTTCACCGAGTTTATTTCTCCATTCTATAAGTGAATTAGATAATTTTGCGAGGAGACTTTTCAAAAATCTATTTATACTCTCCACATGGGCTATTAACCCATGGGGCTGTTACCGTTATCCGTCGGTGTTTAATTAATGACTCTGTAATAAATGCCACAAATTCTTTCGACGTAAAAGCTGATCCTCTGTCTGAAACAATAGTCGTTGGATTACCATACTCCGAAAAAATGCTCCGCAAATACTCAATAGTCTCTCGAGACGTAGTGGATTTAATGGCTCTCAACCATGTAAACCGTGTGAAAGCATTCACGATTACAAGTGTTTGTACCGTTGGGCGGTCTCTTGTCAATGGATCAAAATGGTCGATATGGATTGTATCCATCGTTGGTGACGGGTATAACGATAACTCTTTCTCGAAACGATTAATTGAGTCGTTAGACATGATACACTTAAAACAATTGTCTACATAGTCTTAAATTCGCTTCTGCATAGCGGGGAACCAGTAGATTTGTATTACGCTCTGGTGCATTTTTTCTTTTCCGTAATAACCGGCATAATCTTGATACGCGCGCAAAACTAGAAATCATTGATTCTGCACCGTAAATTTAAAATCTACATCACATTTTCTATAAACTAACCCGTTGATTAGACTAAATTTATCATTGTCATTAAATTCGAATTCCTCGCTAATTTGTTTTAACCTCAGCAATTTGTTTAAATTCTAGCTCTCTTTCAAGAGGCATTTCGTAAACATAAGCTACCGCTCTATTCAACGCATCGACATGACGCATTTTACTTCCGGGTCGGTGCACGACTTTAAAATTATAGTTCTGAAGAGCTAGGGTCCACCTGGCTGTACGTGGATTTAGACTAGCCTTATTCATTGCATATACAAGTGCGTTGCAATCTGTAATAATTATAAAACTGAGCCCGTATAGATATAAGTGGAATTGTTCAACGGATCTTACTATGGCCAACATCTCTAGTTCGTAACTGTGATATTTAGATTCTGCTATATTAGTCGTCTGAATAAAATAGGCAACTGCTGATCATTTTCCCGTCGCCTGTTTTTGTAGGAGGACCTCTTAGGCCCTGACTACATGCGTCTGTATGTAATTCGGTTTCCAAAACCGGGTTGTATAACGCGAGCACCGGGTAAGTATTACCAGTTCTTCATTTAATAAATTGAACGATTTCATGCATTTTTCATCAAAGCAGAAAGTAGTATCTTTGCGTAATAGATTTTGTAGCGGTCTAGCCTTTAACGAAAAGTCTTTTATAAATCTACGGAAGTAGCTTGTTAGACCTAAAAAACACTGTACTTCGTGTACATTAGCCGGTTGTTTAAATTCATTTATTGCTTCAGTGTGACGCGGACTCAATGCTTTATTGTGCGTTATTACATAACCCAAGAACTCGATTTTCATTTTCAAGAATAAGCATTTATTATAATTTATTTCAAAACCGTACCGTTAAACAAGAGTCTCTTTTAATATTTGTAAATTTTCATCAACGGATTCTGACGGGATGAGGATGTCGGCAATATAAATGATGATTTTATCTCGTCGTATCAAAGGATTCAAGATCTGTATAATCCTTTTTTGAAATTCGGCAGGTGCTTCAAAGTAGTCAAATGGCAAACGGGTGTATTCAAACTGCCCGTCAGGTGTAGCAAACGAAAAATATTTCATAGATTCATCATGCACCTTGTGAGGTGACGCCTTTGGCCGCATCGTAAAAGGGCATTGACTCGACCGAGGGAGGAAATGCTCGAGGTGGTCCTCCCAGATTGGGGAGCGACTTCACCCGCTATTATTTAATTACTTAATTGCCGTGTTCTTTTTTCTGATTATCGTGTCGTTTTGCGAGTCCGGCGGAGGTGGAATGGTTGGCCGTTTAATTTTGTATTATTTTGTATACGCGAGGAGCTGGAGCACTGTTAAGGAGAGGAGCATCAAGAGGAGAGAGAGTGGCGTGCCCGAGGAAGTGTCGCCGCAGGCTCCGAGTCAAAGTCGTTCCATCAGCAACGGACAAGGAGGCCCCGACAGTCTGGAATTGAAAGTTTGGCGGTTCCAAAAGGGAGGAGTACGAAAGAGGACCCCGCCGCGCGGCCGAACGGAAGGAAGGTCCCCAGGTCGGAGAAGGACCTCGAGGAGGATGCCGTTTCGGCCTGGCCAGCCGGACGGATCCTGCCTCTGACGAAAATTCAGTCCCAACAAGATCTACGGGCCGCGCAGAAATTTGCACATCCCTGGACTCTACTCAGGATCTAAGGATCGAGGGCGCTCCAAGCATACAGTATTGAGGGGATGCGCCGAAAATCGGCGCAAAACTCGAGGGGCCTGGGCGAGCGCCGACGGCAGTCACTGTTCGGCGAGCAACCATTTGGAGTGGACCACACCGAGCGTGTCCGGCGATCCAGAGCAGCGAAAACAGTGTAAGCCACTATTCCGACCACTCCATAGGGCGGTAAGCTCCGGGTAGGGCCAAAGCCTCTTCCGTGTCGCGTTTTGAGCTCGCAGGTGATTCGGGGCGAGCGGAGCTAAGTCGGAGTTCCTTAAAGAATTATCGTCACGAGGCTGGCCTGCCCCGGGTAGCGCGGGTGAACCAGCTCCCTCCGGAGAAATCGTGAACCGACAGTTGTTGTAGAGTAGTGTTCTTTATCGTGTCGTATACCGGATTTTGCGAATTGTTGTGTATCGAGTCTTGTAAATTATCGTGTCGGATCTTGTGAATTGTCGTGCGTTGGATGTTACGGATCGTCATGCATGAAAGATTGTAATCACCGCGTAGTAGAGATTGTAATTATCGTGTATCAAAGATTGGAATCACCGCGTATTAAATGTTGTAATTGGGGCGTGCATTGTATCGGGTTGGGACTGCGCGTTCTGTTCACAGGCCACGGCACTTATCGTGTCGTTTGTGGTGCGAATCCGTGGCTCGCGGGCAGTCGTCCCTTGACGGCACCTCTGGTCGTGTCCCTCCCGATACTTTAGTTCGTCCCGTGAATAATATCGCGTGTGAAATCTTGTGCGAATTTGGCGTGCGGAATTGTCRTGAGAATCAAAAGCGTGATTTAGCATTCGCGGAAAACACCGCGCTGAGTATATCAATCGTCTATCGGAAGTCAATTGTTCGACTCTCTTCACTACCTGTTATTTCCTTCCTTATGCTTTGTATTATTTTCATTTCTTGCTTTGTTAAATATACTTTTAGCTTTTATTTCTTTTACTAAATTCTGTGCTGTGCTTATTGCTTGACCTTCTCTCTCTCAGAYCTTGCCAACCAMRATTRAAAGAATCACGCCCCTCTGCCACATACTGAGCGGGGAGCGGCCGGACGAATTTTACAATTAACGAAATATATTAGAGTGGTGCGATYATTCGCGCCTGGCGCCCATTATTTTAAGTATTGCAATTCCGTGTCGAAATCGTTCCATTGTCGCGTATTGTCTTGCCTATTTCATCGCGTATCGCTGTCTTTGTCGTCGTGTATCGTCTCGCTCGTGCAGTCGCGTAATCTCGTTTTTGCGGGTGAATTCCTTTCGGTAGCGCGTATCGTCTCGTCTTTGTCTCGCTCATCGCCTAGTCTCCGTAGCGCGTATCGTCTCTTCTTCGTCGCGCGTACTATTTATCTAGTCTTCGTTGCGTGTATCGTTCCGTCTTCGTTGCACGCGTCGTTTAGAGTTCTCATTTCGCGTATCGCTCCGTCTTCGTCTCGCGTATGATCTATTCGTCGTTTCGCGTAATAAGCTCCCTAAATCGTCGCGTATCGCTTTAATTGTACAGCTTATAATTGTGGACGGGCTCACGGGATTCGGCGATCCCGGAGTTAACCCCGTCGTCGCAAATTTTGGCGCCCAACGTGGGGCGCATCGCCGTTGGAAATAGAGTAACTTTAGGAAGGCACATCGCCGTTAAAAATAAAGTAAAATTATAGGGAGACAAGGCTGAATTGAGAAGGTACAGTCCTGATATTGACTATGTGTGCCTATATTTTTTTTTCCTTTTTTTTGGCACTCCTGCTAATTCCTGCATTTTCTTTATGGCTTTACTCCTTTTCTTTTCTATATAGGGTGTGAAAACGCGAATTTTCTTTTTTTTTCTCTCTCTTCTTTCTGGAGTATGAGTTGCGAATGCCGTCCCGAATTGGTGAGTTTAAAATTATTATGCGTTCGGAATAAGGGAACTTTGGAATTTGTGTGCTACCGTTTGTAATTATAGTAGCGTTTGTCATATATATACCGTCTCGGCGGCAATTCTTTTTTTTGTTTGTATTTCGCGTTATTGTAGCAGACCCAGTAAGTAGTGTGGTATGTCTAAACGAATAATATTACTGCGATCGTTTATTACCACCAAGTACTGATCATCGACTTAGATTCAGGTAGCGATTTCTGAAGATCATAATTATGGGATTTGAATTCCTTTTCTTTTCTCTGTCCTCTCGAGGAACGCGGCGAATAACTTTGCGCTCACGACTGAAGTGAGTTTATTAAATCTTTCGCGTATTCAGTTTATGGGATCTCCGTTTCGACGGGCGTTGAGACCGTACTCGTGGTACTTAAAGCTCATGAGGGAAGATAGTAATCCCTATTTGTGGATCAACGATCTGACATTAGAGCAGGCGCGACAACACTTAGGGGTTATCACTCCAAGGTATCGTACCGGTCCTGCGCACGCGGTTATTGCGATACGAACAAGTGGTTCGGCGCGGATCGCTAATACCAGCCCCTACGCCTGATCCGGTCGAGAACGCCATGTCGTTACAATTGGGGGTGCCTTCGAGCGAGACTACTCCCCCGAAGAACGACCTACGTCCAAGACCCTTAACGGTACCGTCCTTAGGAAAAGGGGGATGGCGCAGTGGGAGGAGAGGAGGATCCTCGCCCACATACTCGTCCGCGTACCTTCCCGCAATCGTTCGAACAGCGACCTTCGCGAGCTTCCACCGCGGAAGCATACGACCTAATGAGAAAATGGAATCTCCATTTCTCCGGGAAGCGAGGCAGCGATGCCGAAGCATTTTTACTACGAATCAAAGAGGCTCGCGCTATCGTACCGATCGCTGATTCGGACCTTTTTAAATGCTTGCCTTTGTTTTTGTCGGATATGGCTCTGTATTGGGCTCGAAAGTGAAAATTGGTGGAATTGGGTCGACTTTGAGGCGGCGTGGAGAATGCGATTCGGGGATCCGGATTACCAATACGCGTTACGCGACGAAATATTTCGAAGAACACAGGTCGCAGTAGATAATAATCTACTTTTAACGTGCTTGCGTGCTTTATTTAGCCGAATGTCTCCTCCTTGGCCGATAGCAGAGCAATTAAATCTCGCGCATCGAAACATGCTACCACGATTGCAGATCGCGATTCGGCGGACGGAATTCGCGGATTTTCCGACCCTCGAATATTTGGCTACGCGAGTAGAGCGAAGTTTCCTTGCGGAAAAGAATTATAGGCCTCCGTTACCGCCGGAGTAGTCAATCTTCCCGCATTTAGCCTACCGCGCCCCGAAGGGGAAAGTAAAGATTCTCGCTACGGTCGCCTCCACCAAAAAGGGGAAGGCGAAACCGAATAAGTCCGCGCTAACCCGCGTGACTCCGCGAAAAATACCGCTACCGATCCTACCGTCATGACGAAGCCCTCCACTATCACTATCGCTGCCGCTGCTACTTCCAGTACTATGAAGTGTTGAAATTGCGAGGCCACTGGACATCGCGCACGCGAATGCACCGAGCCTCGAAAGATATATTGCTATCGATGTGGCAAACGCGAGTTTACGGTGCGAACCTGTCCGACATGCGCGGGAAACGCGGATCGGAGCCAGTAGAACGGGTCCCTATGACTCCCGATCTGAATAACGAGACCTGAAATATAAATTCATACGTCACATTCTGACGAATCTGACGAATTACCGTCCCAAGGTACTTCCATTTTAAGATATACGGATATCCACTCGCGGCACTCGTGGATTCGGGATCGAATCGGACTCTGTTAGGCCGCGAGGGCATAAAGATCATCCGCACGTTGGGTCTCGCGACTACATCTGATAGAGGGACACAGATTCGTACGGCGAACGGTCAGATCGCATCCATTAAGGAAGAAGTTAGGATACCTATAGAGTTGCAGAATCAGAATCACGACATTACCGTAGCGTTGTTGCCTAGTTTAGCAGTACCTTGTATCTTGGGAATAGATTTCTTAGCGAAATTCGGTATAGAATTGGATTTTACAAGTGGCGAATGGTATTTTGCCAAGACTCCTGACATTCGTTACCGTCTCGTGGCTGAACCGATTCCAGGTAGAGTTTCGTGTTGCGGATTGTCGGAGTTGACTCCGGAGCAAGCGAATAGGTTGAAGAAATTTTTAAACACAATCCCGAAATCTTCAGGGAATCCTGGCATTACAGGATTAACAGAACACCACATTGATGTAGGGCAAAATACATCCGTAAAGCAACGTTGTTATCTCGTATCGCCTAAAGGTCAGGAAGCAATTAGGAAGGAGGTAGATAAAATGTTAGAAGATTATAGAGCCATCGTATAGCGAGTGGTCCAATCCTATAGTCATAGTGAAGAAGCCTAACGGCAAGTATCGCTTTTACCTGGATTTTAGAAAGGTCAACAGTTTATCGAAGAAAGATGCGTATCCACTACCAAATATGAACGGAATTCTCGACAAGTTGCGTGCAGCTCGCTATATTTCGACCATTGACTTGAGTCAAGCCTATTTCCAAATACCATTGGCAGAAAAAAGTCGCGAAATTACCGCTTTTAGTGTTCCGGATAAAGGACTATATCACTTTACGCGAATGCCATACGGTCTGACGGGGGCACCGGCGACTTTTCAGAGTTACTAGATCGTCTTATCGGCCCGGAGATGGAACCGTTCGCGTTCGCTTACCTGAACGATATTGTTATCGTAATGCCTACATTTGAAGAACATATGATTTGGTTAAGGAAAGTTCTGGATAAAATTACGGGTGCCGGTCTTACCGTGAATCTTGACAAATGCGAATTCTGCCGCTCACAAGTGCGATACTTAGGGTTTATCGTACAGGGGGAGGGGCTAACCGTGTATCCTGAAAAGACGCGACCAACTTTGGAATACCCATGCCTCGCTCTCAGTCGTTTTCCATACTCCGTACGCGTAACACGTGTTTTTAAATCCAACTCGTTCCCGATTACAAGTAATTCGTGTTTCTAAATCTAAATTGTAAGATAACTCTATATCGACTTAAGCTTATAGTATCATATAATTATGTAAGTTGAATTTACATATACATATATTTTCTTACTTACCTCTGATCTTATAGCTTGCTTTTCTATCTCGCTCTCTTAACAGTAAGTGGTCGTGAAAATCGAAATTCATATCAAAGCTTCTGGTAGTAGTCACATCGCGAAATAAACGATTCATAGCGATACTAATAATATTATTCACCGTAAGAACGGTAGAGCCGCAAAACGCGAGTGAAATAATTGTAAAGACTGGCTACACGTGGCCTACTCCAGCAGCAGTTCCAGCTTCCCCACCGTCAGCTCAAGGCAAGAGAGCGTAATCCGAGCGAGAGCACCGACAGACTCATCGATTGGAACCCTATACAAGGAAGTAAGAGGACCATCGTTTGGTAAGTGAATGCTTAATTATTCATAAGTCGCTCAGACTTGAAATTCTCACACGCCACGTGCTTCGGCCATATTGCATCACGTTGTCGTTGGCGTCGGTTGACCATATTGCACTACATTGTCGTTGACGTCGGTCAGCCATATTGCACTGCGTGTCTATAGTTCTGATCGGCCATATTGAATCACGCCGGTGTCGGTATCTATTCGCAGACTCCTTTAGAAATTTGTCGTAATTATTATGCTACCTGTACCATGAGTTTATCAATTAACTTAACAATTAAAATAGTGTCGGCCTGATATACACTTTGTGGGTGTCAAGTTCGCGCTGCGTTTCCGCAATCTTTTTCCAGAAAACGGATAATATCGTTGAGTGCAGCATATATTACAACCATCTTCCCTATTCCGATAAGTCGGCTGTATCGTCAGGTGTCTCCAGACATTACATTAACTTTGAATCTCATGAGCAATTGAAGAAGTGCGCCCGGTGTCACTCTCACTTAGGTACTGTTCGCGCAATCGATACCTGCGACATCTATCCGCAAATTCGAGCCCGTTTCTGTGATGGAAGATGTGGGATTTTCGTGTGCATTCTTCTGCGCACGTGCTCTTGATTGACTAACGACTTACGGCGCTTACTCTTGCCGTTCAAAAACTTGCGCAGCTACCAATCGCTACCAATATCTACTAAATCGCTAGCCAATCAAGAGCACGTGCGCAGAAGAATGCGCATGAAAATCTCACATCTTCCATCACTGGCCCGTTTCCGTACTTAGCGAAAAGTGGAGAGCAACCATGAGAAGAACCAGAGCCCAGTGTCGTAGGCATTAATACTATTCGGTTGTAGACCTGTCGGCGTGATTACCACGTAATAAAAAATTTTATTTTACCTACTCAGGTCAGGATTCGATCCATTGACATCCGCAACCACCCGCGACGTAATATCATTCCAAAAAAAAACAAATTGTTTTGTTAAATCTGAAAGTGGTTTAGCTAGCTTTTCTATGAATTTACAATTCAGCAAGTCCTAAAAATTGTTTACTATTTTTTCTGGTTTTGGGTATCGTGAAATTTTTTACTGCAATTATCTTTTTTTGATCGGGTCTCTCATATACATATATATATACCCTTTTCAATTATTATGTGTCCCAAATAAATTACTTCTCTTTTTAGAAATTCACATTTATCGGATTGTAAGAATAAATTAGCTTCTGATAGTCGTTTCATGAGATTTTGTTTCGTGCTCCACTGAACGAGCAAACATTACTATATCAAGATATATTATTGTGCCACTGCGGCACTCGGGATTCGTTTTTATTCGTTCAATTACACCGCGTAGTTATTTCGTACAATAATCACCGGACAGCGTTTCCGCTGTCTGCCCGAACCGGCTGTTTTCATTAAGTAATTATTGCGAATAATAATAGAATGACAGCGTTCTTACTGTCTGCCCGTACTGACGGTTTTTACAAAGTAGTTATCGCGTATAATGATAGAATAACAGCTTACTGTCTGTCCGAACTGACTCCGATCCTGCCTTTGTCCTCTCGGTTTTATCCCGATCGTTTTCGGCAAGGATCGAGTCAGCGTTCCTAATTAGATTGCTTCGGTCGGTATTCCTTAAACCGGCCGTGCAACCGGGTCGCGCGATTGCTAATCGCTATTGTTGTGGGTATATTTCAATAATATTATGAGGCCAAATGTTTTATCTGAGTGTTGCTAAATCTTCTTTTATTATATTATTTCCTTTTATTACTACTTAATAATTGATTTTGCTTCATAATATCTTTGGCCTCCTAACAATACGAATAATTCTATTCCTTGCAGTCCTATTAATACCTGATCCATTAGCCTCCGAAAAGTTGCTGGGGCGTTTTTTAATCTGAATGACATATGGTTATATTCGAAATGTTCGTACGCGTTGAAAATGCGGTTTTATGCTTGTCGAATTTGTCCATTAAAATCTGGTTGAATCCGGAAGCTAGATCAAATACTGAAATATTTAGCACTTCCGAGTTGATCAAGTATATCAATTATGTTGGATAAAGGATATGCGTTTCCGATCGTTTTTTCATTAAGAGCTCGAAAATCAATAACAAGACGCCATTTCTTGTTTCCTAGGGAGTCGTTTTTTTTCGGAACAATCCACAACGAAGAATTGTAAGGCGAGCTTGAAGGTTCTATTACACCTTTTTCGAACATATCATCGACCTGTCATTGTATCTCCTCTTTATGGACTTGAGGATTTTGATACTGTTTGACATTAATCGGGCGATCATCAGTTGTAAAAATTCGAATCTTAGTACGCTAGTCGTACCCAAAGCTTTTCCCGGCAAATGGAATCTTTCCGCGTGTTTTGTCACTAGGCTAGTGATACTAATTTTTTCCTCCTCGTTTAAATGATCAAGGCATAATAAACTTAATATTTTTTCGATTCTTGTTTTATCTTTTTCTAGGTCTTCAATTTCCTCTTTATTTATTTGATTAGTTTTCATTTCTTTGAAGGGATATATTTTTACATTGGGAATCGCTAGTTCGATATCCTCGTTCGATGAGTTAATAGCATATCGCTATCCCATGGCGATTAGACACTACGGCATTATCTAAGTATACCTGCGGTCCAGCGTTTAATTTTGGAATATATCCGTATTTTACTTCTGGGTTCGCGATACGAACGAATATTTGTTTGCGCATGTGCACCGGAATTGTAACGATTTCGTTATTAAAAATAATGAAAAAATAATACGGCTTTCTGTTTACAATCAGACTTACCCTCGTAGGGGTAGTCTATTGTTGCTTTTTAAGGGTGCCGTTCCTTGTAGCTCGTATTGCGTATCACGTATTGAAACAATGTAAAAGTCAGGATGCCATTACGCTTTTTTTGATACGTCCATTTCTATCGTAATAAAGCCAAACGCGCGTGACGAATGTATGGGCGCTAATAACCTAAGTTGAATCCAAGTCCAAATGTCTTTCATGCCGTAGTATCATGTTCAGCTGTGTTCTTCGTTTTAAGTTAGATTAAGTTTTATTATTTTAAGTAGAATCTATTGTATTGTCTATCTGTTATATGTGATGAGTAATAGAAGTGATCGAGTTGCATTTCAACAATTAGATTGTCACTTAAACCTTGCAAAAGTTTACGGTCTTGTTTGAATATTGGCCGAACCCAGAATTTACGTTGTTTTTTTCTTATCGTTTTTTTTTTTTAAATTAAATAGATAAAAAACATTTTTAAGACTTTATGCGTAACTTAAATTCTGAGTTAGGCTAGTCTTCGAGTCTTTAATCATTTTGATCACTATTGTTATGTCACTCCGGTACAGAAGTTCGTCTTCCGCGGAGGAACGATTAAAATAACACTCACAGGATAGTTTTAAATAAACTTTAATTCGTTTCACTTTTACAGAATAGTTATTTTGTATAGTAATCGAATGATAGCGTTTCAGCTATCTGACCGAACTGACTCCCTGCCTTTTTTTTCTCAGTTTTTATCCCGGTTTTCGGCAAAGATTGAGTCAGCGTTTCTAATTAGGTTGTTTCGGTCGGTATTCCCTGAATCGGCCATGCAATCAGATCGCGTGATTGCTAATCGCTTGTCATTGAATATATTTTAATAATGTTACGAGGCCGAACGTTTATTTGGGTCGCGTTACTAAATCTTCTTTATTGCATTATTTTATTATTACTTAATATTTGCTATTACTTAATGATATCTTTGGCCTCCTAACATCCCTCCCTCCTTGGGAAAAGAAAACGAGGGGTCGAGTTTTTTTTTATCGTTTTCGCTTGCTTTCATGTTACAGTTTATTACAATTATTATTTTTCCCGGAATACGATCAAAATTACAATCGTTTCTTATTATCTGATATAATTTTAGTATATCATTGCATTGTATATCATTCCTTTTGTCATCTTTGTATTTCTCTATTCGCTTCTTCTTTTCGTCTTTTAGTTTTAATTCAAATTATTACGCCTATGATATTGGCTATAATTATAATTAATGTACCTGAACCTACTGAGTACATGAAATATTTATTCCTAAAAATGTTATTTTCTTGGTTTTCTATACTGTTGCTAATTTCTTCTACGCTTAAACTTAACTTAGTTAGGAGAGGATCTTTTATTACTTGTTTTAATTTCGTTTTTTCTGCTATTTTTATTTCGCTTTTAATTTTATTATTGCTCTTACAATCAAGAGTTAGATTAAATGTCGGTACATAGGCTTGAATTTCCTTAATTTTTATTGCATTTTGTGTGCGTAAGATTACATGGGGTGTGATGATTGTGCATTTTTTGTTTACCGATAATTTTCCTGTTTTATCAAGCATAATTTTATCTTCTATTTCGTTTTCGTATTTTATTGTAATTTCTTGCGGGTTTGGAGTTGAATAAAGCGATTGTTCTTCTAAATGTTATCCACAAAGTGGTTTCGGATAGTATTTGTTCCTTTTCGCAATTACGGACCTGTCCCGGCGCTTTCATATATATTTGTACTTCGCTGGGTGCATCCGATTCCGTGTAATAAATAGGGAGGTTTTGATTGCATGTATACGTTGTGGCGTCCCGCACACACGTCTGTAATTCATCCCGGTCTAGTAGCATTTAGTGATGATTTTCCTTGTCGATAGCTAACAGGGGATGGTTGAATTTTATGAACGTAAAAATGTTTTTGTAATTGTGTACCGGTAGTGCTATTGTGCTTTATTATTTTGTATGTTGCAATTATCGGAAATCTAAAAATAGTGTAAATGTCCGGTCTGTCGTAATACGCATTTATTTTTATATATTTCTGTATCGTGCACCAGTTTTCTAACTGTATTTTAAACGACAAATGCAGCTCTTTTGTTAGTTGCGCTGCCACTTCTCTTAATGCGGCTACGATTTTTTTCGATTAGAATTAGACGTCATTATTATTCCGTCTTTTGTGTAGGCTAAGAAGTCCATAATATTTTCGGTGTCGTCAATTAGATCTGTCATGATAGTTGTACCGTTCGTCTATGTCCTCTTGATGGGAGAAGCTAGTTGTGACTTCATCCTCTCTGTTATGTTGACGAGAAGATTCTCATTATAATTTAATGTTTTTTTTTAAACTAATGGCCTATTGTTTCCTTCAACACTTTTAATTGATTTTTTTATCGTGTGTTGTAGGGTTTGTTGATTATTTCTGAGTAGATTCAGTTGCTCATTTATTATCCGTTCATCGTTGGCGTCTATGGTACCGAACAACGTTTTACTAATAGTGCCGATGGCGTTTATTAACCCTCGCTTATTGTTGGGGGTTTTATATAATGCATCAGACATACATTAACAAGAGTGCAAGTTTAGCGCTATCTTTGTGAATTATTTGCAGGACGTTTATGCATGTCTGTTGGACGTTTCCTATTAAAGTTTCGCAGTGTTCTTCCATTTGATTTGTGTAGTCTTGGAGTTGTTGGAATCGTATTTTCAAGGCTCCGACGTCCAATTTGATTAATATTTTCCGCACGGATTCTACTTAGTTCATCACTCCGATTTCTTCGAAGTATATTCCGGGCATGCTGAAATTCTCTCCTTTCATATGAATAAGTGGCGTTGGATTTCGCTTCCATGGTAGGTCCTCACAGCAGTGGTCTTGCAAGATGAGGATTCACGTTACTATTCCATGAATCCTCTTCTGGTGCGGCAATTTCACTTCTCTCCTGTCAGACTTTTAGTCTTGTGAGAGTCATTACAGCATGAAGTGCATCGTGTGCAACGCAGTTTTTGTTTCGTCGACGTGTGACGCATGTTGGCAGACCTGTTGGTTACGGGTCGCACGGAACGTTCGAGAGGACGGCTCACGCCAGAGGGCTAGCTTGGCCCGTAATCTATTCGCTGCACGCGTGTATGCACCCGCATTGGGAAAAAGAGGTGGAAGTTTTACCTTCATCCGCTAATTAATGTAAGTGTGATAAGCTAATGTCTTATTACTACTATGCGTTTTTTTTTTAATCGTGCGCTTACTGCTGCTCCGCTTAATTTTCAATGAATGGTTTCATCCGATTTGTACGCGTATTGTTTTTCGTTCTCCCTTTATCGTATAATTCACGTCGCTATTTTTTTCGATTATCATATATAGGTCTATCCATTGTGATTCTAGTTTTTTAGATCGTCCTTTTCTGACGGTTTCGTCATAAATTAAGACTTTGTCTCCTACTTTGTATGTTTTTTTATTGATACTTTTGTCGTACTGTTGCTTTGCCTTAATTTTTTCTTGTTTTAAATGGTCTTTGACAAGTTGGTTAGTAGCGCGTATTCTTTCTCGTAATTCTTGCGCGTAGTCGTCATAGGAATCCGTTGATTTCGGTTGCTTTGTTAGGGTTGTCAACAGAATAACTTGGTGGCCATACATTAGCTCAAAAAATGTAAATCCGGTAGCTGTGTGCTGTGTAGTATTGTAAGTGAACATAAGAGAGCCACTCATCCCAGTCAGTTTAATCGTTGTTTATATAATGTCTGAGTACTCCGCCAATGTTCGATGTGAACGTTCCAATGCTCCGTTGTTTTCCGGATGATACGCGGATGTCTGAATTTTTTAAATCTTCAATAATTTACAAATATTTTTGAACATCTCACTTGTGCCCTGATCCGTAAGTATTTTCTTCGGCATTCCGTGTTCAAACACAATTTTTGTGACGAACTCTTTCGCGATCGTGGCCGCTTCTTGGTTCGCGAGGGGAATCGCCTTGCTGAATTTTGTTAAATTGTCCTGAAACGTTAATATGTATTTGTTTCCGTTTGTCGTTACAATTAAAGGTCCAACTATGTCCAATGCGCATTTTTCGAATGGTCTCGTTGGAGTATCCGTAATTGTTAAAGGCATTTTTGTTTTTCGGCTTAGTTTATTTTTTTGACAATATTCGCACTTACTAACGTATTCTTCTACGTCTCTAATAATTCCGCGCCAATTGTGTTTTAACCTAATTCTGCTTAGGGTGCGTGCAATTCCTTGATGCCCTCTGGGCGCATCATATAATATTTGACCTTTTTCATTCTCCATATATTCTTTCTTCTTTTTTTTTTCTTCTTCTTCGTTCCTTTGGCTGATACTGTTGATGTATTAGTCATATCGGATTACGACTCAGAGCATCCGCATTTGTGTTGCCTTTGCCGGCTTTATGGACTATTTCATAGTCGTATTCTTCGAGCTTTAGTCTCCATCTAATTAGCCTGGAGCCAGGATCCGTTATATTAAAAAGCCAAATTAATGGTCTATGATCGATGACTATTTTAAATCTAGTACTGTATAAATAGAGTCGGAAATATTTTACTGCCCATTCTATCGCTACAGCTTTTTTTCCGTTGTATTATAATTTTGTTCTGCCTTGCATAAAATTCTGCTGGTGTATGCTATCGATCGGTCTTGGCCTACGGGGCTTTGTGACAGCACTGCCCCGATTGCGTCATCAGATGCGTCGGTACTTAGCAAGAATTTTCGCTGGAAATCCGGGTAGTTTAGTACAGGCGCAATGGTCAGTTTTTCTTTCAATAACTGAAAAGAATTTTGTTGTTCCGCCGTCCAATTAAATTTTTTGTTCTTTTTGGTTAGTTTCGTTAAGGGTTTCACTATATCGAAAAATATTCAATAAATTTTCGGTAGTATTCAGTTAATTCTAGAAAGATCATACATCTTTTACTTTCTTAAGCACGAGAAATTTTTTTACCGCGTATAATTTACTAGGATCGGGCCGTATTCCGTCCTTAGTAATTATGTGTCCGAGGTATATCACCTCTTTCGTAAAAATTCGCACTTACAGCACCAGCTGTAGTTTTAAATTGTGTTCTCGTAATCTGTTCAATACTTGAATTAATTTTTTATTAAGTTTGGTCTATAAATCACTATATCGTCGAGATATACGAGACATTTGAGTCCCTGGATTCCGGTAAGCACTAAGTTCATTAATCGCTGAAACGTTACTGGTGCGTTTTTTAATCCAAACGGCATTGTATTGAATTCGAAATGGCCATAAGTTGGGGAAAGCTGTCTTATTTTTATGCTCATCATGCATCAGAATTTGATGAACCTGACGCGAGATCCAAAGTGGAAAAATACTTCGCGTTTCCTAGTTGGTCTAGGATATCCGTTATATTCGGCAGTGGGAAAGAATCTCCTATCGTGAGATCATTAAGTTTTCGAAAGTCTACTACAATGTGTAGTTTTCGTTTCCGAGCATGAGGCATCTGTTTTTTTTTTTAACGACCAGTAGTGACGCGTTCCACTGACTCACTAAGACGTATAATTCCGTCGTCAAACATTTTCGTAATCTGCCGATTCACTTCTTCCTTATGCTTCTCCGATAATCTATATGGTCGGACGCTCACCGGCGCACTATCTACTCTTGAGGTGACTTCGTGCGCTGTTGTGTACGTCAAGGTATCTTTTTCTAAATGAAATATGTTGCAGAAATCCTCGCATATTTCTTTTACTGCTTTTTTCTTTTCTCTATTTAAATGCTCTAGGCATAGCTGTTTGCTTAGATTTTCTTTTCATTCTTGTATAGATTCGTGACTCTCGCTCTTAGTTTTTTGCAATGCGAGTATGCGTGCACGGTTATTCATCTATGGTTACGAGCGGTGTCGTAATTTTTGCGGACTCTACCATTGTATTAATTATGCTTATTGGATACATATATTCTGTCGGTTCTACTAGGTAATTGCCTATGAATACTCCCGATTTAGTCTCTTCGGAATTCACGATTCCTATTCTATTTCTATCAATCACTATCTATACGATCGTTTCGTTACGAGGCGTCGGTTACTTTTTTAAATAAATAAAGCTTGAAAGTTACATCACCTATTTGTACTTATCCTTTTCCGTAATCACATTTCGCTCGTTGTTTTGTTAGGAAATTTATCCTGAGTATTTCCTCATAATCTATTGGGGAAGTCGTCTTTCAGTACGTGCATGGTGTGTCGAATTTTGCGATTTCCTGTGAATTACTGTCGCTCTGATTTTACCAAACGTATATACATTTTGTGACCCGTCACTCCAGTGAGGGCTAATTGTTTTTCGCGTATTAAAGTGTCTCTTACTTTTATTAAAGTGAGAATTACGCCCGTATCTAACAAAAAACTCATTCTACCTTTTTTTGTTTTTTAAATGGGTAGAGTGATAAAATGTAATCCGGTGCCCGTGCCTGAGTCGGTCACTTGTGTAACTTGATGCTCACGTGCGATTCGCGTTGCCTTTGTCTTAGGCTTCTTCGTCGCTATTGCTGCTGAGTGATTTCTCGCTCCTTGCCAGTAACTTATTTTTTTGCACTTTCACGATACTTACTTGTTTTCCTTTTCCGACGTCTTGTTTAGTCCGTCTTGGTTGTTCCTTTTCGGGATGACCATTCAACCAGCACTTGTCGCGTTTATGGTCCGTCCTTTTGCAGTATGTGCAATATTTCTCGATGTTGTTTACATTTGCCGGTTTTTCTGCTTTTGGCAAGGTAAATCGATTTGTATATCGGCTAATACAGCAATCTCGTCCAAGGTGACCCATCTTTCCACATTTTTGGCATTGCACTGCTGGATGTCGCTCTTATCGCGATTGATCTTGATTCTTATTTTTATTATTGTAGCTTATTCACGAGGAAGGTCTTTTCAGTTTCTCCTCCGCGATGGCGCCTAGTCTAGCCACCGCTAGATTATTATAATTGCGGGATCGCACTATTGTTTGAATCTCATCGCGGAGTCCCAATTGAAAATTTTCTAATGCTAGCTCTTGAATCGTATTGTTGTGGATTCCGCGGAGCAGCGCGAGAGGACGAACAAAACTTACTTCACTTTTAAACTTACTTTTATTACAATAAAAATATAGTTAAACTTTACACAGAATTTTGTCCTTTTATAAATTGACCGAACGACAGACCGACTTGACTATTTCACACTGAACCTCTCTTCGCTTTTTTCGCTTTTTTGCGTTTATATATAGTTATATATAGTTCCTTATTATATATATAGTTCCTTATTTCCGTATTAGCCGTCGATATTCTGGGAACCGACCGCGCAATTAGAGTACGTGATATTACGCTATTTATTATGTTACGAGGTCAAGTGTGTGTTATTTCCTGTGTGATCCTACTTCCTTGTGTTATTTCCTGCTTATTCGGTAGTATATCTTTGGCCTCGTAACAGTATTTAGAATTGTTTTTTTTTGTTCGTTCATGTGTTCTCTGTCTTCAACCATTGAGTGGTATAATTTCATAGCTAATTTATCTATACAGAGTCCGCATTTTCTCACGTTTTCGCCATGCTTTTGTTGAAGCATATTAAATTCTCGCTATGTGCGTAATGCTTCGTTTGGCTAAATAACACATTTCTATTTCTTGCTTTAGTTGCGCAAAGGATCGGATGAAAATCCCTCGTTTGAAAATCATGCATTACTTTTCCAATAAGCTTAGTGCATAAAATTGCTTTTAGTAACGATTTTTCCTCGGCTAGATTGATTTCGCTCATCGCGTAAGTATTCAAGAATTTTAGAATTTGATTTCACGAAATTCCATTGATTTCCGGAATCATGTCGCGGGCTTCCTTCAATTTTATATACGTATTTATCGTTTACGTCAGGATCATGTTGATTCCTGATATCCTCGGTTGTTCAGCCATATGTTATATTTAATAGTTCGTGATCGTTTTCGCGTCGTGATTGGCGATTTCGCGATGGATTGGCGTAATGATCGTAGCTGATCTCTAGGCTGCTTACGCGATCTTGTAATCCTCGAATCCCTTCTAGTATCTGGTCTAATACCGAATCTCTTGTATCTTGACAGGTTCTTGCCTGTTCTTGTCTTCTGAGTGACTCACGCACACCGAAATGTTCTGGCTATCCGTGTGAGTAGAAGGAGTAAATCTCGAGCGTGCGCGGGTTCCATTGCTCACCTATGCATGCAGCTGGTTCATTTCACTAATTGTTTATAACGCTATTATTAGATAACAAATTGGATAATCATGGAACTAACAGTCATTCCTTCAGTAATTTTCGACGTAGAATCCATTTCCGCTATCAGATTTTCGAAAAAATGAATTTTGCATAATTTGTTTAAACAATAACTGTTTAAACAAATTGCCAAATTCGGAATTTTGCCATATTCTTGCATAATTAGGGCTAATGTCCCCTTTTACATCGATTCCGAAGTGCTCGGGCTCATGGGTTAGTCATGGGCATTAATGGGTTAAGTGCATATTTCAGCTCGATTTCCAAGGCGTAGCCCACCGTTCTCCCACTACCGCTCGTAACTCGACGGCCAAGCCGCCGATGGCTCACGTGACGCTGTGCCTCAGGAGCGTCGCGATAAAAAATATGTTGGAACCGTACCTTTCGGCAAATCATCATTAAAATATTTTCCTTCCTACATAATTTTTATTTTTATAACCAAATTCAATTTTCTATTATTAACATATTATACATATTCTACGATACATTGTAGAATATGTATAATACACAATTATACAATAATATAATTAACAATAATTACAACACGATAGTTATAATGTGAACAATAGCTTTCCACATCACCTTTGAGGTACTATTATAGATGCGTTTTTTTTAAGTGGTTTTCTCAGGAGGCCTATTCCACTAAAAAATAACGAAGAAGCTGATCAAATATGTGGCTTGACAGGAAAACAACATTCTCTAATGTTAAATATTTATAAAAACAAACGAGGGAGAAACAATTAATTTTCTTGAAAATATTAATTTGATTTTCTGGGTCGTTGATTCTACTAGGGATGATATATTCACAGAGAAGAAGAAGTTCGCATCAGCGAGAATAATGATGTGTCGCTTAAACAAGAACATTTTTCCGTTTTTGTAAATTTCATTTTTGAGAAAGAACATTCACATAAATACGATCCAAACATAGAGAAAATTCGAAGACCGAAATTTCTGAGACGTGGATAACACAATGCATCTAAAATTTTGAAAAAAATCAACTCCTTTTTCTAGCCGTGTTTTCAAAGATTAATCACATTGCAAATCGCAAAGTTCTTCCTGAAATTCTAAGGTTTGTTCCTGAATTTGCACAATGAGAGGATTCTCAAAGAATATTAAATTTTTTCTTAGCGTTTCGAAATCACTGAAACGCGTATCGAATTGATCTATTAAGGATTCGATTACGTTGAGTTGTTTTTTAAAATTACAATTTGTATCGTGTTCTTCAAAGAAAATCTGGCAAGAGGAGAAGAAATGAAGAACATTATTTTCTAAGTGACTTTTAAATAGCACTAGCTTTCTACGAAAAGAATCGACATGACTAACGAGTTGGGATGGTTTGGTTAGTCTTCTGCAGCTTTAAATTTAAAGTATTCAAATGATTTGTTATATTAGTTACTACAGTAAGCTCGCAAAGTGAGCCTAAATCTTCGAAGAAAAATTTAAATTCTTCAAATTTTGCAGGAAAATTTTCTTGCAAGAAAAGGAAAACCTCTTTTCTTATTGCAAAAAACTTTTCTAAACATTTTCCTGCGCTAAGCCATCGAACTTCACAATACAAGGGCACATCTTTATAAAGTGCGTTATGCTCCTCGAGAAAGTGTTGAAACTTCCGATGAGAAAGGAATTTATGACCGTCTTTAATCGTGTTAATAATTTTTGTAACAGTTTGCATTGCGATGCATAATTTCACAACTTTCCCACATAACGCTTCTTGATGTATGATACAATGAATAACAGGGACTTTTAAACTTCGCTGCTTCAATTGACCGAAAAATCCATTTTTCGAACCTATCATTGCCTTTGCGCCATCAGTTACGATAACCGAACATTTCGAAAAATCTATATCAAATTTCTGAAGAGTTTGATTAACAGCTTCGAAAATATCAATTCCCGTTGTCGTATTATATAAGAAATCAAAACTTATTCGTAATTCTGATCCACACATTCTTATCATTCGCTTGAACAATACACACTGATTATTACTATTTTTGCTGCTACATTGTTCCTTAATCGAAATTCCTCGTTTTTATTTCAAGGTTTAACAGCGCCAAGTTTTTTTACATAAAAATTTTTTTTATTATAAAAAGTATAGTTTTCTCTTCAAACTGCATGAAATTTAACTGTCGAGATAATGGGATGAAACTTGGCACCACTTATTCATATCAAATCTTATATAGAAATGATCACTTAGATTTTATTTTTTAAAGGCAGTTGTACATAAAATTTTCGAGATAACGGGATTATAACTTGGCATCATTTATTTAATATCAAATCTTTTATACAAATCATATACATATATATTATTAAGATTCATTATTAGATGTTATTCATAAATTCAGTAAAGTGACGCAATTTTGTGATATGACACTTGGGTTGAAACGTACCACTTGGTTTTATTTTTTAATTGTGTTATTATTGTTAAAGTTACTACCATTTGGATTTAGCTAACGAGATGAAACTTGGCGCTACTTATTGATTTCAAATCTTTTATACAAATGACATATTATTTGGGCTGAGCAATATTATACAAATAATAGATTAAGTCTTATTTTTTTTAAATAATTAGTTTTACTTCTTAATTGTGTTATTATTTGAATTTAGTGAAGTGACGCAATTTAGTGATAAACATTTAGGTTCAAATAGTAGAAATGTACCACTTAGTTTTATTCCTTAATTGTGTTATTATGATTAAAGCTATATATTTCCTCCAAGCAACGCATAAACTTGTTGCGTTTTTTTACCTTTTTTAAAAAAAGTAATTTTTTAATATAGATTTGTAGAGATATCATTCATTTTGTTGTGTTCAAATGTTCAAATGTTATAAATTTATAAAGACGTTATAAAGATATATTTATATTGCTACAACAATTTTTCCTTCAGTCAGTGAACTTTATCATTTCTTTTACCTTTATTAAAAAAAATAATTTTGTATAGATATAATATTCTGTAGTGTTAAGTGTCTTATAAACAGCATATAACGTAAGATATGATTGCAACTAACATGATTGGTATCAATTAATTGTATGTAAATATGTATAAATAGAATCATCACTCTCATTGTCTTTCATTATTAAAAATATCTCTATTTCTTTATTTATTCATAATATTATTGAAATGTTAAATAAGAAACATGTTTTGATGACCACATAAAATGTTACCACAAAAAATAATTAAAAGATAAAAAAACTATAAAAGCTTCTTCAGATGATAAAGTATTATAAAAGAAAATAAAATTAACTGGTATGAAATTATCATTACAGTTAATATATAAATAAATATAAATTAAATATAACATAATAAAACTTATATGCAAGAAGATACAAGCAAATTTAGTTCAAATTAACTCCTTGCTGTTCTTAACAGGTAAAATCTATTTATAAATTTTATAGACACAATCCCGTCTCGCGACGCTATATTATACTATATATATGTATAGTATATATATATATATATATATATATATATATATATATATATATATATATATAGAGTATAGTATAGCGTCGCGAGACGGGAATGTGTTTATAAAATTTATAAACAGATTTTATCTAATTTATATATATATATATATAGTATACTAAACTTGTCGCAAGACATTACCGTGTCTCTTGATAACCGTGTCTCAAGATAACCGTCTTGCCCGGTCTATAACTATTAATTTAAGTAGTAAGTAAAATGAATATCTTGCTCAGTTTAGAACTGTTAATTAATACAAATTCAGCGAAAGCATTTAATCGATATTGTTGTCCGATTGTTAAATATTGAGTTATAAATAATTGAAACGTGTTAGAAATAAAATGACTATCTTGCTCGGTTTAGAACTGTTAATTAACAAATTCAGTAAAAGCAACTAGTCGATATTGTCGTCCGATTATTTAATATTAAGTTGTAAACAATTCGAATGCGTTAAAAGTAAAACTATTATACTATCTTGCCCGGTTTAGAACTCTTAATTAATAAATTCAGTGAAAACAGCTAAACGATATTGTCGTCCGATTGTTAAATATTGATTTATAAACAATTGGAGTGTGTTAGAAGTAAAATGATTATCTTGTCCAATCTGGATTCGTTAATTAATAAACTCAGCGAAAACAGCTAGGCGATATTGTCATTCAATTATTAAATAGTAAGTTATAAACAATTGAAACGTGTTAGAAATAAAATTACTATCTTGCTCAGTTTAGAACTGTTAATTAACAAATTCGGTAAAAGCAGCTAGACAATATTGTCGTCCGATTGTTAAATTATAAACAATTGGAATGTGTTAAAAGTAATATAGCTATCCCGCCTGGTTTAGAACTGTTAATTAATAAATTCAGCGAAAGCAGCTAGACGATATTATCGTCCGATTGTTAAATATTGAGTTATAAATAATTAGATTGCATTAAATAAAGTAACCGTCTTGCATTATCTATAACTATTAATTAATAAATTCAGCGAATGCAAATCAATATTGTCATCCGATTATTAAATATTGAAGAAACGAAACCCGAGCGATGCATGCTATCTTGCTCTTTTGTCTATCGCTTTCTCGTTTGCTTTTTTGCAAACTCTCTCCCTCGCTCTTTCGCTCTTTCTCTCTCTCTCTCTCTCTCTTTCTCTCTCTCTCGCACTTTCACTCTCTCCCGCGCTCTTTCGCTTTCTTCCTCGCTCTTTTGCTCTTTCCCTCGCTCATTCTCTCACTTACTCACTCTGCAGAAGCGATACTAGCGCTTACCTAGCGGTGAAAATTGCAAACGGACATTACACGAAGGGCGATGACGTTAATAATAATAACCCAAGTGATAGTAGCTTTAATTATAATAACACAATTAAAGAATAAAACTAAGTGGTACATTTCTACTATTTCAATCTAAATATATTGTTATATTGTTATATTGTTATATTATACTACATTGCGTCACTTCACTAAATTCAAATCATTTCTAAAATGTTGTTCTAATCAAAGTGGTAATATCTTTAAAGTAAAACTAATTGTAAGTGATACATTTCTTTTTATTTAAACTTACTTTTATTTAAATTCATGTGTTGTGTCACTAAATTACGTTACTTCACTAAATTCAAATAATATTTAAAATATTGTTGTTTTAATCCAAATGATAGTTTCACTAAATTGCGTCACTTTACTGAATTTAAATAATATTTAATAATGAACTCTAATAATATATAAAATATTCTGTTGTTCTAACCCAAGTGATATAAGTTTTAATCATAATAACACAATTAAGGAATAAAACTAAGTAATTTTCTACTATTTCAACCTAAATGTTTATCACTAAATTGCGTCACTTCACTATTTAGTGTCCAATCATATCTAAAATATTGTTGTTTCAATCAAAGTAGTAGTAGTAT
>JANQDE010000668.1:7590-20949 GCA_037157785.1 Cephalotes varians
ATCTCCCCCGCGAATTCCACCTCAAGCGTGGAATTCATAGACGAAATCCGCATTCCTTCTCCTCGTCCTCGTCATTATTATTACTATGATCCCTATCAAGCACTAGATAACCTAATCCTCCAATTCTCTCAGCGTACCATTCCTCTTCCTCCCGCCTCCTACTCCATCGGGCCCGACGACTTTGATTTCTCTGAGATCAGATCGGTTATCGCGGGTCAGAATCCCGACGCCATCATTCCCGTTTTCCTTCCTCTTTCCCTTTTCCCTTATGAGGTACCCGTCCGTTTCTTTTATAATCTTTTCCCACCTTCAACTGCCATTATCCGCGAAATAGATTAACTCCACTTCCTGTCCGTATTCCCTCTAATTCGTATTCCTTCTAATCATACATTTACATATATATATATATATCATACACAGACACACAGAACTGTAAAAAGCTACACTTACACTCTACACTCTTAGTAATGATTATAATATTATATAATGAATATAAAATTAATATTAATTAGCTCACAACTATTATAAGTGATTATTTTTACACTATCATTACCATATTTAATGTCTGAATTACTATATTAAATGTTCTTCTAAATTTTCTTCTAAACCGCTCTATTTAATTTAAATACCCTTGTACCATCCTGTTTCCCTCGAAAAGATCGTGGTCCGTTCCCTGGTCATATGGATTCAGTTCCTTGACCTAAAATTTAAAGGACCGACGAAYGCACTRTTCCAGAYGGTGTCATAGCGACCATATGGTACGCTGACCCACATYTGGGACTTGAAACAAGTGTGTTCGACTCGTGGGTCACTTCATAGCGCGTTGACCTGCGAGAGAGATATCTGAAACGTCCTTCCATACCGTTCCTATCCTAAAATTCCTTCTTTCTCAAAATAAAGAAATAAAAAATCTTGGGTCTGGACGTAACACTGCGATAGTATCGTATTCACTGCCTTTCGATGAAATTTAAGAAACCTTTGATTTCAATATTTTCACGATATAAACACTTGCGACGACGGGGTTAGCTCCGGGATCGCCGAATCCCGTGAGAGCCCGTCCACAATTATAAGCTGTACAATCAAAGTGATACGCGACGATTTAGGGAGCTTATTACGCGAAACGACGAATAGATCATACGCGAGACGAAGACGGAGCGATACGCGAAGTGAGAACTCTAAACGATGCGCGCGACGAAGAAGAGACGATACGCGTTACGGAGACTAGGCGATGCGCGAGACAAAGACGAGACGATACGCGCTACCGAAAGGAATTCGCCCGCAAAAACGAGACTACGCGACTGCACGAGCGAGACGATACACGACACAAAGATAGCGCGATACACGATGAAATAAGCAAGACAATACGCGATAATGGAACGATTTCAACACGTAATTGCAATATTTAAGATAATGAACGCCAGGCGCGAATAATCGTACCACTCTAATATATTCCGTTAATCGCAAAATCCGGCCGTTCCCCGCTCAGTATATGGCAGAGGGGCGTGATTCCTTCAATTTTGGTTGGCAAGGTCTGAGAGAGAGAAGGTCAAGCAATAAGCACAGCATAGCATTTAGTAAAAGAAATAAAAGATAAAAGTATATTTAACAAGCAAGCATGGGAAGTAGTACAAAGTAAGAAGCAATAGTAGTATAAAGAAAGAAGCAATCGGTCGTAAAGAGAGTCGAACGCTTGACTTCCGATAGGCGATCGGACTCAGCGCGGTGTCTTCCGCGAATGCTATATCATGCTACAATTCCGATTTTCGCTACAATTCTGGAACGCACTGAGGTGTCGGGAGGAACACGACCAGAGTTGCCGTCAAGGGACGGCTGCCCGCGAGTCATGGATTTGCACTACAAACGACACGGTAAGCACCGTGACCCGCGAACAGAACGTGCAGTCCCAACCCGACAATGCACGTCCCAATTACAATATTCCATACGCGGTGATTCTAATCCGCACTACGCGATAATTACAATCTTGAATGCATGATGATCCGTAACAGCTGACGCACGACAATTCAAGATCCGACACGATAATTTACAAGATTCAATATGCAACAATTTACAAGATTTAATACACGACACGATACAGAAACGCTACTCTACGCAAAATGACTGCCGGTCCGCGATGTCTCCGGAGGGAACTGTTTCACCCGCGCTACCCGGGGCAGGCCGGCCTCGGTAATTCTTTAAGGAGAACTTAGCTCCGCTCGCTCCGAATCACTTGCGAGCTTAAAACGCGATACGGAAGAGGCTTTGGCCCTACCCGGGGCTTACCGAATTATGGAGACGGCTAGAATGGTGGCTTACACGATATTAGCTGAGCAGGATCGCCGGGCACGCTCGATGTGGTCCTTTCCAGATAATAGCTCGCCGAACAGTGGCTGCCGTCGGCGCTCGCCCAGGCCCCTCGAGTTTTGCGCCGATCTTCGGCGCATCCCCTCAATACCGTACGTTTGGAGCGCCCTCGATCCTTAGATCCTGGATAGAGCCCAGGAATGTGCAAATTTCAGCGCGGCCCGTAGATCTTGTTGGGGAGACTGAATCTTTAGAGGCAGGATCCACCCGCCTGGCCAAGCCGAGACGGCCATCCTCCTCGAGGTCCTACTCCGACCTAGGGACCTTCCTTCCGCTCGGCCGCGCGGCGGGGTCCTCCTTCGTACTGCTCCATTTTGGAATCGCCAAACTTTCCATTTCCGACTGTCAGGGCCTCCTTTTGGCAACTTGTCCGTTGCTGATGGGACGACTTAGACTCGGGGCCTGCGGCGGCACTTCCTCGGGCACGCCTTCTCTCTTTCTCCTGATGCTCCTCTCCTTAGCAGTGCTCCGGCTCCTCGTTTATACAAAATAATACAAAATAAAACGACCAACCATTCCGCCTTCTCCGGACTCGCAAAACGACACGATAATTAGAAAAAGAACACGGCAATTAAGTAATCAAACAATAGCGAGTGAAGTCGCTCCCCAATCTGGGAGGACCACCCCGAGCATTCCCTCCCTCGGTCGGGTCTATGCCCTTGTGACGATGCCGCCAAAGGCGTCACGTGACACACTATAACAAAATAACATGTAGATTTTAGAACGTATTGCGCAATATAAATTATATATTCGTCTTATCTTCTTTCGCAGGAATCTCAGCGACACCATATTTTTTATATTAACTTTTGTCACCGCCTGACGATCGACCCACACCCACTAAAAAATAAAAATAAAAATAAGAATAAAAAAAGGAAAAAACAGTATTAGAATATACACAATCACACATATAACACAAAACACTTACATCATCGTCAGGAAACGATACTTGAATAATATTTTTAAGATCTGCTAGGTTTGCTAGAGACTTACTGACAGCACGAGGAAGGAGCATATCCACCTCACAGTTTAAAGTAGGGATGCATGATATCGTTTATGAAATACAATATTGACATCATGTACAGAAAAGACATTGTCTCTTGCATGAGAAAGAATCGCGAGAAGAGTGTCTTTTATTTAACTCATTATATTTATCGATACATCTTGAAATCGCATCACATTGGGTGCATTCAGCGGATTCAACAGTTGAGTGAGCGTTCGCTGCTATTGGTATATTCTCCTAGATTTATCGTGGATCTAAAAGTTTATTCCAATCATAGGTAATAATCACTAAGCGCTCACTGTTGAATCTGCTGAATGCACCCAATAATATTTTTGAACCACTATCAAACCACTATCAAACCACTTTTAACTATTATTGAACATTTATCGAACTATTATCGAATGTTTATCAGACCACTATTGAACCACATCGAACATCTATTGAACATCTATCGAACATCTATCATTATCAAACATCTATTAAACTACTATTGAACATCTATCAGATATTAATCGTACCGCTATATAACCATTATCTATTTATCGATTCTTAACTACAGGGGAATAAATGAAACATATTCATGTTAACATACTTTATTTTTTACAAAATTCTTTCTGGCGTTGTGTCCACTAGTTAAATATTTTAAATACATTTTGTAATGCGCAATTCTTAATGTGTTTATTACATCGTATAGTATTAATAACATCTAGATTATTCAATCATTCTATGTAATCTTCGTAATCAGCATCCAATGTCTCGATGATTATGTCATCTCTTGCGTCGCTTTCGAGCATGTCCTTCAACCATTCTCGTTTTTGATATCCTTTAATGTATATGAAAACGTCATCGGTGCCAACTACAGCCGATGTAATAAGATGTCTCGCCATGCTGTACGGGATCATCTCGGCTTCCCATTGCAATCCATAAAGATTCACAATCAACAGGAAGCACAAGATCCTTCGGATTTTATCAGTAGATTCTATGGATAGGGGTTGCAAAAATGTAATAGGAGAGAACGCTCCCCTTTTTCAGCACCGCCACTTCCTTCACAACCAATTCCCAATATTGAATCCTTGTAGGTTCACAAACGTTAGTACGATCATGATGAGCAGTTTTTCGAGACTACGCTCCATTGCAAAGCATCTCAATTTTTATTTATTCCAACATATTCACAATTTACATGATCTTGCGCACTACGTTGGACAATGGACAGTATTCAATCACACGTCGTGTAAGATGAGACAATAGGCGGTAACATTCGCGAGTACATTCTCTTTGCAACCAAATTCTATTCGTACATCTACAGTGGCGTTTTTAATGGACTCGTTTTGTCGCGAATAATCAATGACTACAAGCGGTCCATTCGTTAGAAACGTGACCACGATGACCAGCGTTTCGTAGCAGTCATATCTGTAATAAGCTTTATGAAAATGTGCATACATATCAAATAGGATGACATATCTTTTTGCCAAAGTCTACATTCAGATCATCATATGGATAAAATTCAGAATTTTAATATAGTTTTACGTTGGTCAAATTACAATCGTCGAACACACTGACATCTCGAAACATGATTCTTTCGACCAATCTGCAAAGCAAAGATAACATATCGCGGTTTCTCCAACTGAGTTGTAGTCTTGACGGCCCACAAGTGTTTGGTCGTGCTCTGCAACAAGGGTATTCATACAAATCTCACAAGCGGAAGCTCATACTTAAATATCGCCCACTCTCCAAAGCTCATAGCAAGGATAGTTTATTGACCTCATTTAAAATAACGTGAGGCATTCACCACTGCACTTTGAATAAATCAATTTCCGGCTCTGTCGTTAGATTTCCCACAAGACAATTGTTGTCGCTGCGCGCTCGTATCCCACAAGATCAATTCGTGACGAGCGTTAACAACCACGCGTTTGTAATCCTCGCAAAAGCTCAACAGCAGCATGTAAAAGTTAAAGTATCCTTCTGGTATTGTCGATGTAATATTCTATCCTGCGTTCTGCATAATTAGAGCTTTGTCATATGTCAGCGATACATAGTTTTTGATAGTACTGGTAATTCCAACGTTTCTGTTACGATCAATCTTAACGCCATTGAGTTCATATCGAATTTCGTCAAACATGAATGAACGCAATTATTTCCAAGCGTTGTCTGCGACTCATCGTTCCCTCTCTTTATCGTCAATCTTCTATCGACGTACAGAAAACTTTCGCATGGTAACGTGTATAAATCTTACTGTTGTATGGGTATCTTTATCTCATCGCTATGTCCAAACGTTGTGTTGGCGTACGGATTGTACGTGTGAGTTTCAATCTTGACTACGCGGTCGAAAATCGGCTCAACTCCAATGTTCAAGATATCTGCCATCTCAGATATTTTATACTGCAAAACCCAATTTTAAAAATTCAACGTTCGTCGCAGAAAGTTTCTTCCCCGATGTTTTATTGTCTTTTTTATGGATATTTTTGATTGTCGTTTTTGCGTTAAAAATTGCGTTTTTTGTCGGTTTCACTTGTTCATTTAATACGAGCATCTTATATGGCATTTCCGTACATGCAGTCTAACAGTGATCTCTCCGTGAAAATTGAGCAATCAATCGTTTTAATCAACAATGCGAATTGTCAGGTCCGTAATGCTCCGTGCGATGATTAGAAGGTAAATGATCTGTGCAGGCGTTTCTGATATCTTATATCCTGGCATATTCGGCGAAAATTCAAATTTGTATCGTGTGTACGCACTTGTCGTTGCTATATGCACCAGCAGTCACGTTGCACTCAACGTGAATAATGTTTACGTTGATAATATTTATCGGTACGTCTGATTCGTGCCATTGTCGCAGTTCTAGTATACGTTTTAATGAGAATCCAAGTAGCGATCCAATGTTATGAGGTTTGGTGAAATTTATCCGATAAGCGCATTTGATCTCACTCTTCATCATATTATTGTTGGCGCGAATTATCAGCAGGTACTCTCGTCTTCATCTTTGAGAAGCGTCTTTTTTTTCATAATATCGTTTGAAATTGCATGTTTCAGATACTTGTCTATATCATGTAGTTCGTATGATCCAGGAATAACAATTTCCTTGTTATCTTTGTCAAAGTAAAATTTATTATGCGATGAATTTACATTAGGTATCGTATAGTAAGTTTCAAAATCTGTCAGTCCGAGCTCGTAATCGCCATCGCTCAAATCTATGGCTGGAAAGTAGCCTACTGCGAGCTATGCTACTCTTGCCGGTCAGTGTAAATGTCAATGACATGTTTGATACTGAGTTTAAACAACGCAATGTCAGTCTTTAAATTGATTGTCAACCATTCGTAGAAATTGCAGGCACAGTTGATCACAATTGCTTTGATCGTAACGTTGATGAGACGTGCGATTATACTCTATTTGTGTCATATTATTTTCTAAATATCATACTAATTCCTTTGGCGTCGAAGATTGCCAAAACTGTCGAAATATATTACGCGATTCCCGCTTTTTGCGTATGCTACTCAATGAGTACCCGGCCCCTCAGCATTCACGATATCACTCTCGTTTCGACGTATTCCTGTTGATAAGGTAGTACGCATGAAAATACCTCTAAAATATGGAATGCGCATACGGTTCGCCAGTTGTTGTAATTGAAGGTGATAACATCCTTTTTTAATGTTTCTTGAACGTTTTTTTTTTTCATTGACATTCCTTGTCTCTCTTGTACGGCGCGAGATAAAGTCCGTCACCTTCCATGGCGCGATTATGACGTTTCAGCTCTTCCAGCTGACGCTGCGCGGYTTTGTTATCATTCACCACTTTCGCAATTTTCGCCACTCCACCGGCCAATGAACCGAGAATCCCCAACAACGATAGGATTGGTAGGATATCACCAGGTTTAGTTACCGGAAGTATTCGCTTTACTTTCTTCTTCTTTTTCATTTTCAAATCCATGCCGATTTTTGTCTTAGCCTTCATAGCCGCCCAAACGGCTGCTACAGCAGCTCTCTCTCTGAGAATCGAATTTCTCGCGGCAATACGTTTCCGCACTTTCGTAGCGAGTATATTGTCAGCCACGTGTCGTTCAGCGAGATCGTGATTCGCTACGCAAATAAACTATGTCGTGTTCGCGATATGCCGCGTCCAATGGATTGATACCTTGGTCGCCTTTGGTTAATCGCTTTTCTAAATGCGTTCCCGGACCACAAAACTGATACCCGGGAACATGCAATTCGAAAGAAAGAGCATTTATCGCACGATTTAACAAGCTTGACATTCGCTACAATTCTTTATCAATGGCACCGAACAGACGCTGAATCAATATGCTTTTGATATGGTAAATTATAGTGTTTCAGACACCGCCGATATTGTTGAACTTCCAAATCGGCTCTTATGCTCAGACAGTCAGTCCGACAATTGATCTATGCAATTGTGAAACTCTCGTAACAAAACAACTTTCGATATGTATTTTAATTGTTCTGCCGTTAAACTCTGTACATCGCGGTTATCTGATACCATGAGAAACATTTTGGTTACTGAGTAATTTCGTCCAGCGTGTCTCTTAATAAATAGGACCGCTCTATATTATTTTCAGTAGATGGGAGAAAACATGCGGTTCGTGCGGCAGACAGACGATCAGAGTGACTAATTTTGATGATAGATTAATAATTGAAAAAAAGATACGCAAACATGGAAACATGGTAGCGATTTCTATACGCCGTCTCATTTGCGATCCGTCAAACTGCGGCAAGACAAACGTGTTGATAAGCTTGCTGGAAAGTTCACACAATGTACGCTTCGAGAACGTGTATATATATTCGAAATTGCTTCAACAATCGAAGTATCGATACTTGAAAAATTTACTTGCGCCGATAGAAGAAACTGGTTATTTTACTCTATTAACAATGACATTGTTTCATCGAACGAGGCGCTTCCGAATTCCATCTTTATCTTTGATGACGTGGCATGCGACAAGCAAGATGCGATAAGAGAATACTTCTCAATGGGTCGACACGCGGATGTCGACTGCTTTTATCTCTGTCAGACATATGCAAAGATACTAAAGCTTATCTTATACGCGACAACGCAAATCTCTTGATTTCTTTCAAACAGGATGGCATCGACCTGAAACATGTGTACAACGATCACGTAAACACTGACATGTCCTACGGATTTCTGCGAATTATGTCACAATTGTTGGCGACAAAAGTACGGATTCCTAGTGATTGACAAGGACAGTGCACTCACCGATATAGGAAAGGATTTAATGACTTTGCAATACCGTAACGTGATCAGTTGTTGATGATACATCGAGACGTTAATAACATAGATGAGGAGATTAAAGATCGTGAGAGGATAGCGAAGCAGATTGCGAAAACGAGCGATTCGATTTGTAAAAAATATCGCGCTTTAAAAGCTGGTGAAATGAAAGAAGACATTGCGTTGGAAAGACACTTTAAGCCCATCATCGAACTTTTGAAACAGATTGTCGAAAACACTGTTGGCGAGAAATTTGATGTGAAATCGAGTGAGAATGAAACGTTCTTTTTGGGAGAAGAAGAACCAAAATCCAAGCAAAAACGATCAAACTCATTGTTTGACAATTCTCTAATTCCGACTTCTACTTTGATTAAATCAATGTTGAAACGATTGAAAACTGTGCCATCTAATTTGAGAGAAGCGTCCAAAATTTTACAACGTAAACTATCGTACGAACATTCGCATGCTCCCTCCGTCGAAGAAATTTTCGAAGTCGCCGACGAGCCACTCGTGTCATCCATTCAACACTCGTTGCAAACATCCGAGGGACAAGAAAAATTGCAGACACACTATGGTCTATTGGGACAAAAATATCTGGGAGTGGTATTAAGCGATAAACAGGCGGTGTATATAAACAACGTTTACATAGTTTATTTTAGTAACGATGGGGGGAACGATGTTCAGTGATAAACGTATCGACTTGGACAAGAATGATGATATAATCGTAGATGGAAAAAATACTCGGGAATACCAGGTCTCTACGAATTGATTTTTAAGAAGTTTCCCGACGAAACTATCTGCACGAATGCACAAGCAGAAATACAAAAGCATTCTATTGGCGACAAATGTGCATAGATGCGGCCACAGCATAATCCAATAATGAATAAGGGGCACAAGTATAAGAGTATAATCGCACCCTTGCTGTCTGGTAAAAGAATCGGAAAAGGCATACCGCACGCCGTGACATTAAACGATAATAAGATCGATTATGTTCATTGGGACGATCCCAATGAGCTTGTGGATCGTCTCCGATTATTCGAGGCCTCGTGCCAAGCGGGTCATAATGCCCACGACAATGAGATCTTGTCGATTATCGAGGAACTTTGCGAAGTCGGTCTTATTTTAAATTAAACCACGCGATACGGAGTATTCAGTAAACATTGAAATACCGATTAACAAGTTTGGGACAGCGTTCGGAAGCGGAACGGAACCATATTACCAATGGAGCGGATTACTCAGAAATTTCGTGCATGATAACGCTTTTTGTATGGGAGCAGCTAACTTTGACGCAAAATCGCCCAAGATTAGACGTGTAGCGTTACCAGTAGATGATGACGATGTCGCTAATAAACGTTACGTGTTACAGAGCGCGAAAATTTTGAAAGATCGACAGATGAAATCGAAAAAAAGATTGCAATGCTTCAAAATTACATGCAGATTATGATAAATGAGAAGATTCAGCAAGTGACGACTATATATAAATAATACTGTGTCACATACTATGATGTCTGAGAAAAAGAGTTCTGATAAACGTCGGCTGGTGAAGGAACTGCATGCTCCGGCGAGAAGAAATTTTCCACAAAGACGCGTCATAGTTCGCGGATGTGATTATTTGTGATAAGCGGATTTGGTCGACATGCGTTCTTACACGCGATTCAACAAAGATTACCACTACATTTTCACCATTATCAATGTGCTGAGCAAGTATACATGGGCCACTCAAGACCAAGAGAGGGAAATGATATAGCCATAGCAATTGCAAAAATAATTCAAGACGATGGAAGATGTCCGAAAAATTTGCAGATCGACAGAGGAAAAGAATTTTGCAATGCAAACATGCAGAAACTCTTAAAGAAACATGATATCAATCACTATTCGACATATTCCATAGGCACCGGTTGTCGAACGATTCAATCATACGTTAAAAAACAATATGTGGAAATAGTTTACGGTTAATGAAAATTACAGGTGGATTGATTTGTTACCACATTTTGTATCAGAGTACAACGCGCGAAAGCATCGAACCATTGATATGCGACCCATCGACGTAACTCCCGCGATCGCCAACAAACTCTTAACGACGGTGTACAGTCGCATAAACATCGCTGCACCCGCGCGGTTCAAAGTGGGCAACTCCATACGCGTGTAAGACAGATATAAGACAGATATAAGACATTGTTTGAGAAAGGTTACACACCAAGTTGGACTACGGAGGTATTTAAAATCACTAAAGTGCAGAAAACTAATGCTGTAACGTATCTATTGGAGGATTCCTGCGGAAAACCTGTCGTCGGAGGATTCTATGAATATGAGTTGCATCGCGTTGCTAATCCTGACGTGTATCTCGTCGAAAAAGTGCTGCGCAAAAGGAGGAATGAAGTTTATGTGGCTGGGATTTGACAATTCACACGATTCATGGATACGCAAAGACAATGTGCTGTAAAATAAATTATAACAGTATATCATAAAAATGTCTATTTATACAAAATATATTATACAAATTTATTTATGAAATATATACATATTATATAAAAATATATATATTTACAATGGTATTTTATAATGTCCCCATAGCAGCGTGTCAGTAGAATCCGGTAGAATGTATCTCTTATCGTCGTACGGACTTAGAGCGATTTTCGTTTCGGATATTGTGTACATACCTCGTGTAATTTTGATCTTATATACGATTGCTTTCGCATCATTTCGGTTTTCGTCAGATTACATTGCGTGTAATCGTCGAATGTTATCGACTTAGGGTGCCTTCCAACAAGGTTACACGGTGAAACACAATTGAACACAGTGCATGGGTGCTTGATGAAACATTTTAATTTTCAAATTAGTTACTAGATGGCGTTAACATACTAGATTATTACTAATGGTTAGAAAAGTGGAAGAAAGAGTATTCAAGAGGAAGTTTAAAGGTTTCATATTTGCTGTGACAATCATCTCTTGCTTCACTGTATACTGAAGAGAAAATACATTAAAACAGAATAATCAGAAAAGTAGCGGAACGAAACGATCGTAGCGGTCCATGATCGTTGAATTTTAAAATGTCGTATCTCTGAATTTAAACCAATTACGTTGACAAATTATTATTCAACCATTGTTTTCTAAATGCAACTATTGTCGCATAATTTCATTTCTAATTATAATTTTCCATTACAGTTAACTTAGCCTGATATTCACAATTAATTTTATTTTAAAAATAAAAAGAGATAATTTCTGTTTTGACAGTAAGTTTTATTATGTTATTAATAATTCACTGATTAATTATTATAAATGAAAAATTAACAAGCATAACATTAATAGAAACTTAAGAACATGAAGTTAGAATAATATGTGAACAATTCAATAGAAAACGAGGAATTAATAATGTTTTAGGAGCGATTGATTCTACTCACATTCAAATTGTAAAACCTGCAGTTAATGCGCGAAGTTATTCCACCCCAAAAAATATTTTTCTATTAATTTGGAAGCTGTTGTTGATACTGATATGTGTTTTAGAGATGTATACTGTGAATACAACGGTGAATCGACTTCCTTTCACGACGCACGTGTTTTTAGAAGATCACTTCTATATGAAACAGCTATGACAGATAAAAGAATATTATTTCCTGGTGAAACATTTTTATTAGGCGATTCAGCATATCTATCCCTACCATGGCTTGTTCCACCCTTTCGAGATAACGGACATTTGACACCTCAACAAACAGAATTCAATTTTATATATTCATCTACAAGAATAACAGTTGAAAAAGCGTTCGAACAGTTAAAAGGACGATTTCGTCGTATTAAATTCTTCACTGAATATCGTGATATAACTTTTATAACTAATACGGTAGTTGCAGCCTATATACTACATAATTATTGTATTAATAAATATGACATATATGATTTTTCCTGAATATAATGATGATTATTTAAATGTTGCAAATCATAATGATGAAGATCACAATTTTCATAATGAAATGCAAGGAGATCGCAGGATGCAACTATTTAATGAGATATTCCCTCAAATATAATGTGTAACGTCACATAAACTTCTGAAAAGATATAAAACATTTAAACATGTTAACTTATTATAATGTACATTTAAATGTTTTATATTTCGTCGTAAATAAAGAACGTTAGATTAACATTTGAAAATGTTTATTTTATGCGTATTTCTTGAATATTTTTATTATATATTTTTACAAAATTTTATGTTGTTTCACAGAATTAAGATCGCATTCATTTCATATATTCAAAAGCATGTTTGTATCATTAATTCAGATTACAAATAATTATCATTTTGATAATTATTTATATTCTGTAAGTACTAGATGTAAGTTTTATAAAAAATAAGAATAATCTCATTGCAAAAATAAAATATTATTTATTTTTCTTTTATGTTCATACATATAAATATCGATGATTACATTCGTGCCTGTCATCAATTTTTACATATTTTATACAATATATATGTATGTATGTGTTTGCGCGCGCGCATGTGTGTGTATTTAAAGCTTTGCTTGTTTGTATTTTCATTGTATTTATTGATATACATATATTATTGATATACAGGGTGGACCATTTTAATCCATCCAATCGAATATCTCGAAAATCAAGCCCAGGAGAGAAAAATTTTTCAGATAAAAGTTGTTTGGTTTCGAAGGGATCATAAGATGGTGCCATTGGTTTGACTTTGAAGAATTATTTGAAAGTCACATGAAAGTCACCTCAATTTTTTTAAATGGCATCCCCTATTTTTTATTACATATTCTTGTAGC